>OX439042.1:26342361-26525225 GCA_949317995.1 Acholoe squamosa
CCAGTACCGCTATACCTTACGTATAAGGTGTGTTTCGCGTATAAGGCACACCCTGAGGTGAAGAGAAAGCTACAAGACGCACCCAAGGCCTGATTTTGAAAACTGAAATATTCTATTGTAATCATACCCCACCTATAAGGTGTAGTTAGCCTCAGATTCGCATATAAGTTGCGGCTTATACGTGAGGTACTGCGGTAGAATTGGCTGTGGGCCAGTAAGCTTTTCTATATTTCCTTTGAAATTGGCCAGTAGAATATATGAAAATAGATATCCTATACTGCTGGCCCAGTTGACCAAAGGCCCAAAATATTAATCATCTACCTCTGTAACGGTGCATACTTTACTCTCAAAATCTAGGGAATGCCCTGTCAGCTCACATTATTTCTATCAACTTATTCAAATTCGAAGAGATATTTCAATCAGGATCACAATGAAATGCTCCTGGTGGATGTTGCATCTGGATGGTGAGCCAACATGAAAATAAAGATTATTCTTTAACAATAAAAAAGAGGGTATCATCATGCCCAAGAAAGGAATTTAGGATCTCTTCAGTTATCAATACATAATCATAGATCACTCTTACAACAATGATACGCATTTAAGGTTAATTATGGTAATTTAGACAACTTTCATTATGACTATCCCAACAAAGTATTCAACACCAAACAAAAATGATTTCTTACTTGAATAACATGATGAAATAGCTTTACATGAATTATATAATGCCAATTAGAAAGACAATATGACAACATTATACCTGGATTAAAGCAGTGCAGCAATTAATTCATTAGCCACACTAATAATGAGTCATCCAATCACATTACCAAGCCTTTCCAGAGCTTTAAACATGAAAGTGAAACGATTAAGTGACCAATAATGACGAGAACATGTTTCCTCTGCACTAAAGTCTACAGCAATTGTCTCTAGCAGCTAATAAAAGGTACTGTTTTTCTTACAACGTCACAAACACACTATACAAATGATACCTAAACAGAAAATGAACATGTTCATCAGATCATCGCCGCATATGGGGCGCCGGTAGAACCAGACCGCTTCTCCATGATACCGGTCAACGACTGTTTGGCAGTGTAAACTGGATTACACACATGATCAGAAACCATGTAAACCCTCGATAAGGAGATTACAAAAAGTGTCAAACCCTTCTATCATATAGCCATGTATATATGATATATATGCATCAATGTATATGTTATATGTATATATATATTTATAATATTAGTATAAAATAAAGTCACTTTCACGTCCACTTGCTATTTCTAGGTAACTGTAACATGAAACCAACACTGAGTACAGAAGACTGTATATTTTTCTTGGTAGTAGTTAATGTAATATTAACCAGACTTATTGCGAGAAGTTTCAAGCATAGCTAGATCACCGTGTGAGCCGGGATAACTGTGGATGGTTCAATTTCACAGAATTGAAACAGGTGGGTAATGGAACTGGAAGATGACCCAGAGGAAAATGACATGGTCCACTACCACTGTCATGGTAACTGCTCGCTAAAGGGTAGGGCAGTTTAGAAGTGAGAATAGCTGAAAGGTTGTGGGTTTGAGTTAACAATGTCAATGAGAGTGTCAAAAACATGTTGTGCGTATGAAAAATAAAATTGATTGATGATGATGGTTGATTAACAGGCAAATTCTGGCCTTACGGCGGTTTTTCTTTGTAACAAGAGAGGATCAACTTTATAGAACTTGGTTACAGTGAACCAAAAATTTCTACCTGATATGGTCGAACAAGGCAACGGACAATTGTGTGATCAGGATTCATCTTTCTTACATGTAATGCCAAAACTACAAAATGTTTCAATAAGAACTCGCTGGAGGATGTAACAAAACACTTGTTGTGCATCTTGTCTAGGGTAACGAGTTGCTCTATAACAAACCTCTATGTTAGTATTTCTATGTTAATACAGTCTTACTACTCTCAGCCATACCGATAAGCTAGGTCTGCTGCCACACTGAACAATTGAGCACCTTAGACAATGTCATATCTATTATAGTTATACATCTAGAACCTAATCTCTCACCGCACGACTACAACATCACAATAACAATGATTCGGCATTATTCAAATGCCAACTCTTTTCTTTTTAAATTTTTGAACAATCCAAATCTTTGGACGACTATTTTTCTTACTCACAAACAAATCTCTGGATTTTTTTTTCAATAGTTGCTCTCATTTCTCCAAAATAAAATACTTCTTTTAAAAGAGAAATATCAAAAACACGGGGGGATGAAGGGTGGTAAGCAAGGCATTTTCGGACCCTGTAAGAGCTCATATCATGGTTTCTTTTTCATTTTCTCATAACGGATTAAAACTATTTTCACCACACTCTCATCTTTCTCCACAATTGGCCGGAATCCCAAACACGAATTAAACCTAAACTACATGTTAACAATAAATAGTTTGTGTGAGACAAAATCCCTAGTCTCTCTTAAGACCCTCTGGTTGTGTACGTGTGTTGTGATGTAAGAAATGTTTGAAATGCACTGACTATAGCACTGAATCATCCAGACCTCATACTAGACACCCGATATAAGATTAAACAGTTCAATAACCAACAATGTGTGTGTGCGATTCTCTATGTTGTTATGTACAGTGTGTCCAGGTGTTATCTAGGACTGACTTGTGCCTCGTAATGCAGTGGTAACGGGTTTTAATAGAGACAAGTAGGTACCCTAGCTACAACTCTGTCCTGTTGCATGTTCCATAGAACCTTACAATAGGTATCCAACCAATAGACCACTTTTCTACCTTTATTAAAGGCCAATAGACGCATTTTGTGTTGTGTGGTTTTATTTGTGGGTGTATTGAAAAAGTTAATGTGGGTATTGATAGCCCCAATTTTAATGAGAGATGAATGCACCTATCCTAATGTCTTACACGACTTTGTGTATTCGACTACCAGGGAGTGCACTATAAAAATTATGTCATTATACAAAATGGTCTATGGGGTTACCATTCATTTAAGTTGAAAGTAGGGAGACTATATTGGTTTAAACTGGTAAAGTTATAGGTGTTTATGTACAAACATACCACGTGTACTGCAGTCTTATAAATGCAAATGTATCTTGTAATTTGTGTCTCTTTTGTTTATGCAGAAACATCAATAAAGTTTGATTCTTCGTCTGTGGTTTAAGAATAGACGATGCTCTGTTGGTTGAGGGTACATGTAGAATGGTGTGTGTGCATGTGTGTATTTTATATATATAATCGAATCAATCAATATTAACGTAACCTTTCTTACTCAATCGCCCTTTATACACTGACCAGGGCAAATGACTATTACACCATCATGATGACTTGTTTTCTTGATTTTTTCTTCTTATCTCTAATATTTAACTCTACATACACTAGTGAAAGAATCTCAAAATAGAAAATCTGCTAACTCAATTACTACTGCGCCACTTCGTGCTACCGCACTTTTGATCCAAAAGACCACCTAGTGCAATTGGTGGAAGGCCAGTAGACTTACAAATACTGTCATCACCTTTGAGAAATTAAGTCCGCGCTGGCAAAATTAAAAGACTATACAATGTACTAATATGGGCGGATATATCTTCAGTTCCAGCTCTAAAATTGACAATTAAACTTTTAGGCCCTTATTAAAGAAGAACTTCACTGCCAAATTTCCTAAGCATCAAAAGAACACAAATTCCTCACAGGGACTTTCAAAGTTCAAAAAGTATTCTATTTTACGCTCACAAACTCAGGAGTTACCATATATATGTGAAAAAGTATTACTTCTTGTATATTCCAATTTTACACCTACAGCATGTTTACAGCTAGTTACCTATAAGAAGCCTTTGTACAGCACACCGGGAGTAAACCAATAACACTATCTAACAGGGTGTAACCTGGTCACTATATACTACACTGACCACCCACTCATATCGATACACTATACATGTGCTACTTGTTTAAACATGTCTGCTTATGCACACCAAGGTGACCTTGTAGTAGGAGATGGAGGTGTATGATTAGGGTTAGTTGATGTCTCAGACATATAAGTCCAACTGTCTTCTTTCTGTGACAATGAGCCGAGCTATGGAGAAAGCTGTGGCTAGTTTTGACGGCAAGCATCATTTGTACCGAATGTTTCACTGATTACCATCATTTCTCATTTATTCTTGTCTGTACACGATGAAGATGTCTATATAAATGTCAAATGTAATTACACAATAATTTAAGTTTAAGCAACCAAATAAGCGCCGACTGTGAGCTAAGCGATTGCACGCTTTATAAATACAACATGAGTTACAATGGGTTAACTTCACCCATCCTTAAATGATGAAACAAAACAAGCTACTATACAAACTGGCCGGCGAGTTTACAAATCAAGTGTAATCCATATATCACTATGCATTAAAGAAGGGAAAGGAAACATACTCTATGAATGGTTACCTTATAAATGGATTTTTTCATACTAATTACTAATGTACCTCCTTATGACATATGATATGAGAACTGCTTATCTAATGAGTAAATATTTGAAAATACGCTTCTAACAAACAAAATTGAAGAAATAATTCTTCAATCCTTATCTGCTTTTACCGTACAGCATCTTTAGACAAAAGCTATCAATTTCTTTTTGATGAAACACAAATTCATTGAACCATTTCAAAGGCCTATGCCAAATAAATATCACTTTTACTATTGAACACACAACCACAACAACCACGAGAATGGTCCTTGGTACGATAGGTAACTGAAACTAATGATATGGTAGACTACAACATAGGCCTAAAAAATGTTGCGTTCAAGTAACAGGGTCGAAAAAATTAGGGTAGGTAGGATGATTCTTTTTTTCTTAAGAATTTACTTAATGTCAACCAAAAGTGTTTGCACCTTTCGACGCAAATTCAATGCGAGGGCTCATAAAATTTTTCCTATTTTTCTATACAAGCACCAAAAACCCCATCCCCCCAAATAAAAAAAAAAAAATGCCCCCAAAAGTAAGGTAGGTAGCATTACCTGAACACAACACTTTTTTAATGCCTCATCTACCATCAATGTCCATACTCGTAAGACGTGAAATGGATTAATCTATTCATGATACGTGAGCGGCCATGGCAAAAGAAATGAGGAAATATCAAATGAGAAAGATGTGAAAGTCAACAACCTATATGTCTGTTGTAGAGCTGCCTTGAATGTGTGTAACCCTGGCTAGGAGAGGGACAGTCCAGTGGACTGAGTCAGCTGTGCTTTGAGGGCTGTTGCCTGTGACGTCGGAGTCGATGACATCATCATACGCTGCAGTGTCGCAGAGTGCTGAGCAACTTGGGGAGAGCTCATTGCTGCCACCTGGTGTTGGACCGGGGATGTGGTGAGGAGGCTGGGCTGTTGGCCCGATGACCCACGATGCTGCGTCTGCTGCTGCTGTTGCTGCTGTTGTGAGGCCACTGCAATCTTCAACTGCTGGATGAGGTCGTAGATCTTAAGGGACGGCCCAACCTTCATGCCGGTCAAGTTGACTATCTGTTCTTTTGTTAAGGTCATGAACTTGCGCCCACATATATTCTGGGAAAATGGAAAAGGATTTATTACAAATATTGAAAATTGATACATTCTTGCCTCATTTATTGAGCTTTAACTTATAGCTTTCCACTTATATTCAGGAATACTGCTAAGACAAGGACCGAATTGAGTAATTAAAATCTCAACTTTGTATTGGGCAAGTCATAAACAATGCCCTGTATCTGATTGCATGAAATTCCTTGAAAAGCTTGCTTAATATTGTTTGATACTACTACTGGTAAATATCATACATACAGTCCAACTCTATTATTACAATACAGACCTTCTTGCTGAAGCTGTCACAATAGGCTCCACAATCATTAATTCGTAGGAACTGGCACACATCATACACACCCCACAGATCTGGGGTAATGGCTCCCTCCTTGGTGTGTGTCGTGAAGCCGCACTCCTTGTCAGGCTCACCAGGAATTACACGTGGAATGTGAGCCCCTGCAGTGGTCCCTAGAGCCGGACGTGCAACCCCGCCCTATAATAACAATAAAACCATAGTGTTGTAGATTTTAATACAATAGTAGAGAATAGTCCTATGAGACATGGCGTGGCGACTTGTAATCTTGTGTCTAGTTTCAGTTGGTGAGACAGATAGGGCATACTATCATCTGGGCTTTTGGTAGTATATAGCACAAATTCAACCTGAACAACCCACTGCAGCTAAGTACTAATAGTCTGTAGACTGTCCATTCTGCATGCACCTCACTCAGCTGCCACAGGGACCTGTCTTATTCAATGTTCAATGCCATAGTCAACAGGTGTGTCATTATGAGTGTACACTGTCTCAGATTGCCAGGAGCCTGCTCTGCCTCCCCGTCCCCCCCCCCACACACACACCTAACTGCCAATCACTTGTAATAGTTTGTACCTCATCATGGGCCAGTGGTCAGCAAACTGGCCAGATCACTCCACCTTTCTGTAGAGGGGGAGCACAGTGTAAGTACCTCGGTGTACATACATGTTTTCAGTGTTCCACAAAATCGTTTATATAATGAAAGTAGTAATCAAATTAATCTTTCATCACCAACAGTAGATACATATTCTGAGATAGCATTATTTCAATGTAAATTAAAAATTTTACACAGAAAAGAATGTAGCAGTTCCACAAGGTGGCCTTACACTTCAACCTCCTCTGATTTACAAAAATGCACATATGGCAACACACACTTTAGCACTGATTTCTCCATAGAGATCTTTGACAGTGAATACTTTGTTCAAATACAGAAAATATGATCCAATTGTACCATAACCCACTGAGATAAAACCTGTACTACATATATATATAGTAGTTTCAAAACAAACAATTCTAAAACAAAGGCTACAGGGATGCATTTCTGAATCTTAAAATGCTCTAATGCTAATCTGCCATAGGGCTCCAAATGATGAAATGTCTTATCTGCGAATAAAATCAAAAGTATGAGAAATATTCTGAAAATTCCTTCACTGATAAGTAAAGTACACACACTGTTGTTATTACATTAGAATAGTGAGCAGGAATAGTCCATAGCAGAGGAGCCACAAACAAAAATAGATTGCAAGGCCTCCCTATCCCTTACACCGTGGCGACTGTGAACCATACACTAGTCTACTCATCTCGCGAGTAGTACTCACTAGTCGCCGCGCTAACAAAAATTCTTTATTCTATTTGTACAAACTTTAGTATTATGCATGCATGGATTGTTGAAAGTATTAGAGGTATTATTGGTATATGACAAAAAGATGATACCTTGAATAATTAAGAGCTAAAAATAATAAATCAGTGCTAGATTGAATAACTGAGTGCTAATAACTGAAGTGTATGCATATTCCGCTACATTTACATTCTAATCCTGACAAATAGACAAAGTTACACTGAATAGCAGGTACGAATTGAGCTATACTTCCCATGTTACATAATAAAAAGAGACTTACCTGCTGCTCCTGTTGTTTGGTAGGCACCCCCTGGGCTGTTATAGCATACACAGACCCAGTACTGGTTAATGAGGCAAGACGTGACGTGGGCAGTGGCACGGCAATCTGTGTCACTGCTCCACTTGTGGTGGCAATGGACACAGCTGGGGCGAGCACTGCTGAGGTGGTGAGGGTTCGCTGCACATTGGCCAACGTGGGTTGACTGCCGGCTGGCAGACTTAGCACAGTGGTTATTGCTGAGAGACCGGCAGCTGATCCATTACTTGCTCCAGTGGCAACTGGCTGTTGGCCCTGGGACCCAGTTAATGTAAGGCTGCCCTGAGCTGCAGGACCGCCACTCTGTACTGCCCCCGACACAGGCAACGAGGCCGCACTGTTACCAGCCGCCATTAATGTGCTGAGCGCTGATGGACTGGCTGTGATGGGCGGTGTAGAGGTGGCGGCAGACATATTGCTAGACTTGGCATTGTTAGCAGATATCGAGACTTTGGGAGTGGCAGCTGATGCACTGTCAGGTTCCGTCATCAATGGGTGTTGTACAGGAGTGGTGACCACTGGTGGGGTCAGAACAGGCACGTCTTTCACTTCCAGCTTAACTGCTACTCCGTAAGTCCCATTCTCTGTTACTGGTAGAAAGGTGAGCATGAGGAGTTAAAACATCATTTCAAGTATATTGTATCAGTGGTGAGGTATTACATAATTATTGTCCAAAAGTGTAGTATATATCGCAAGGCTTATTCTTTTGATTTATTCATAATAGCCACCTATATGCACCTCAGGCTTCTAAAATACCTGTCAGAGTAATAAATTTAACTTGCTAGACTTATGTTCATTAACCCTTTCCATCCCTGTGTTTTCCCAAATACAGTCCTATAGTACTGCATATATGCAGTACAGGGAGTTAAGGGGTCAATGAACTGGACCAGGTTCTTATAAAACTTGCCACGGTCAGGATTCCCTATATCTCGGTAACGTCTACACACATGTAAAACTATTATAGTCTAATATTATTCAATAGAGCACATAAGTTTCCCAGCAAATATACCTTGCATGCTGTCATCACCAGCTGGCTTGAGAGCGAGGCTCTTGTCATCTTGAGATTCAGTTGGTTCTAATTTGATGGGTGTATCAGTGAACACATTAGAGTTGAGAGAGGAGCCCAAGTTTTGGCTGCCATCGGTGGTGCTGTTACTGTCCTGTGACAAATCATCTGTGTCCACTGAGCCTTGAGACATCATCATTCTTCCCTTACAGGTCATTTTAGGCTTCCTCTCTGCCAGTAATCAACACAAGGTTTCATAAATAGACACAATACTTTTACACAATCTGTCTTTCATTTTTAATTCCCACCCCCACTAGCTATAGTACAGGCACCTTCCCAAATTACAAAGCTGAAGATATTTTTGTATCCTAACCTTTCATACCTTACCCCATCTTTTTTAATCGTGTGATAGTTGTTTATTTCTGCTCAGTTTTGAAAACGATTTAGTATGGTTATGGGAGAACAACCAAAAACCAAAACCACAGTGAAGTAGAGTTATCCGATTTTTTTTTTATTCCTGAAGGAATAGCTAATATGGTAAGAGTTTCGGATCAAGCCAGACTGAATGAATAACAAGAGAGTAATGACTTATATACTGCTGCAATGCACTATGGGATAGCTAGAGCATCATGGGAAGGGCAAATATCTAGAAAAAAAAAGTGCATCATGGGTAATCACAGGCAGCCATCTTGGATTGTCCAAATAGTCTCTGAGAAGCCCAGTTTCCCAGTTGGCATGAAGTATATACACCATAGAAACAATAATGTAATGAGAGAAATATACAATGAAATATAACCATGATATTTGCATTTACAAAAATTTAGTATGAAATGAATGTCTCCACATACTCTTGCGTGGTCCCCTGTAGATTTGACTCTTGGTCTTCCGCTTCCGCGGTGTGAGGGGTGGGACTGGCGAGACAGAATCTGTAAAGGGAGTTCAGAGCATGAGAAAAAGACCTGGCCATTTACTATACACCAACACACCACATCCACACTCTTTCACATCGGGATAGCTGTATGGTGATGAATATAGCAAAGAAGCTGGCAGGACAAAGTACCATGTACACCGAAGCATGTTTACAAGACTGATGCATGAGATGGTGTATATACATGTAGTAGCTACACCAACTACATGTGTTTATTACTAGTTTATGTGAAAATCGTTGAAAAAGCCTCGGTCCAAGCAAATTTAACTGTGTGACTATCTACTACTAGATATTAGGTTTGGTGAATGCCTACCAAGTTGCTATCAGAGGGCGAAAAGAAATGTCCTTATGCCCATTAGTTTAGAATCTGTAGGGAAATCCATAAACTCAACACACGGGAAGAGAAAGACACTATCAAAGCAAATGTCCCACTTTTTTTTCCAGCCAAATTTTTATTTGAAAAATTACCAACATAGATTTAAGCAGTTATAGTTCGTTGGAAAAGCTTTCAGCGAAGCTGATAAATCTCTCACGATGGTACAAATGTATTACAAAAGAAAAGTTCTCATAGTATGGTAGTCTATGTGTAGATACCCTAGTACCTCTTGTGTAAGCGACCTCACATGTTGGTAGAAGTGTCATTGGTATCCAATTTATTTCGATTTTGATTATTATCATTATTATCTCGATATTTCGATTATATCGACTATTGTAAAAAAGCTCAAAATAGGCTTGATCTGGGCCTTCTAACAGTGAAAGAATTTTTCAAAAGTTCCAATTAGAAGAAAAATTAGCGTCACTTGTATATTCCCTCACTTGGGTGGAAGATTGAGGTATTTGAAAATATTTTTAATGTCATTAAATATTCTTACACATGATATTTTTATATCACATGACACTTTGTTGAATAACTCTGGTTCTACATGGAATTTTTACAAAATTCTTTCAGTTTTTGAAAGCCCTAAAACTGCACGTTCAAGGGGAATGAATACTGTATCGATGCATTATCGATGCGATTATCGATCGACCCCTCTTATCGATACCGACGTATCGATATGAGGGGTATCGATGACACTCCTTCATGTTGGAAGCACCATTAGGTGAAGCCATGATGTATGGCGCACCTCAGGCCGGATTTTGAATAGTTCTTTTACAAATTCATTGTAATTATACCCGCCTCCATGGAACTCCCTGAGTTCAGCGCCATTCTATAATTAAGACGGATCTGGGCTTGTTTCATGCATGAGCCACATCTTATACACAAGGTATTATGGTGGTTTGAAATCAATAATCGTTTGGATCTCTTCTTTTTTTTTTAAATAGTTATGAACCTGAAAATAAGCAATTGAATATACCAGGTACTTAAAATGACACAATTATAGAGGCACTGATTTTGGTATTGTTTACAAAATTTATCTAATCTAGAATGAACAACAAAAACTCATGCAATTAAATTCCTAATCATATATAAACACACAGGACTAAACACACTATAGGCTAGACACACATGCTCAATCACTTCTACAGGTACACCACCACTTACATCCATATAACATAACTTACACACTCAACAACTCAATGTTATCATTACCATCCACCATAACAAACACACATTCACACAACTTTACAATCTATATTAAAACACACAAAAAGAAATCCTGATACTTTGTTGAATATGTGCTTGCATGCCCTGCATAAATTTACGCCTTATTTTATACCATGTTAGTTCGCTATAGATAATGTGTGAGTTTTTGTTTTTAAGTTTTATGTTCTATCACGTGGTCTAACCTTGCACCAAAGAGTAAAGAATACCTTTTTTCTTAGGCTGAATATCGTGGCCAGCTGGAAAGGACATCCCTGCTGTTGGATTATAAATTTGATTTCCCTAGATTTATATGGTTTCCTTGTTCTGCGTTGTGCGGTGTTATAAATGCCGGTACAGTACCATATTTGACGTAATGAGCGTACAAACCCTAATAACTGAACATACTCACTTTCTGCTCATATTTTAGACTAGAAATGACCCGAAAGTTTGCGTTTTCAAAAAGCCCAATTAAACGCTTAACTACTAGACACATAATTCAGACATTTTTATGTGCATGGTGTGCTAATTACGCCAAATATGGTACCGTATTCGACCTAATAAGCGCCCTCCCCCTAATAAGGGCCCCCTCATCTTCGGAACTCTTTACAGACTATAAAAAGGCCTTATTTTCACGATTTTGGAGGCAGTTAAACTCTTTAAGCACTAAGCTACCATAACATGTTTTTTTCTTAAGCGTCCTGGGCGCTTATTGGGTCAAATAAGGTAATAAGAATTAGCCAAATAGGAACAAAAATTATATTCCCGTGTAATATGATGAGGTAGGCGTAGATTGGTAATTTTTTTTCTTTTTTCTTCGGGTGTTTTTTTCTTTTTCAAAGCAGAACTTTATATGACTTAGATTAAACAACTGCATAATTGTTGGCTTAAAGTTGCCTTCATTAAGTATCATTACTAGACTGATATGTAGTGTTTGTGACAAGCGCAAAGTTTTGAAACGGAAAGTGTTTAAGATACTCTCTGATCATGATCAAAACGTCAGTACTTTTTACTACTTATATATCTAACATCTAGTTGATATATTTCAAACCAACTCATCATTAATAAGGAAAATGTAGTGTGATCTAGTGAGATGCCCTACCAATATCAGTGTGCAACAAATATAAAAAAAAAAATCCAGACAAGGATAAAACAAGAGGGGGTTCAGGAAGAAATGTTTTAAAGCTTGAGACTGGTATGAAAGATGGTTTTATAAAGCAGAGACTGAGAGAGTGGACCTATCTGTCACAATATGAGGGTTACCTTTGAGGCTTTTGGGCTTCTCTAGATGATATTTGACCATCTCACACCAACCTATAGTGGGAGCAGATGACGAGTTATTTTAGTGAGCGATTGAGAACGACTCACAGTAGGGCAGTAACAACATATCCAGGTCAGCTGTGATGCAGAAAGTTCATTCACGACCACAACAAAAGTGGGGACCAGGAATAAGTCACTGCAAACTCTTCAGGTCGCGAAAGGGACAGGAAGAGAGATCTGAACCACCATTTGAGAGTCTAGGCACAGAATAAAGATCGTTCAGATGCTTTATTTGTAAGGAGAAAGAGTCACTTGTTCACAAACTCATTGACAATGACTTGCACACATACGTGTCTCATTACAAAACGACTAGTGAATTAGATCTATGTATACATAATTATAATACTTTAGAATCTTGTCACTTTACTCTGACCGTGACCATTATCACAGGTTTGTCAATGTTATTGACATCAGAAAGAACAGTTCGATCAAATAGATTCACAAAATTTTAGATCAATTACATCTGTTCTTTTTATTTTCATAAGCAGTAAATTTATTCTACCCCAATTTATCTTTTCTACTTCATAGTGACTGTCAGCGGTAGTTCAGATAAAAATGATAACAAAAGCTGACCAAATCATTATTCAAACCACTACAGAAAGTATTACTTACCCTTGGGCTTGGGACCCTCCAGTGGATAGCCGACCATTTCACACCAGCCTACCGGATAGATGTCCGGGCTCTGGCAGTCGATCCACTGGTCGTAGCTAGACTCCCAGCCATCAAAGTGGACCCTGAGTAGCCGGCCCACCACCTTAGTCACAGTGCCGACACAGATCAGCCTGCAGGGAAGGAACGTAGGTATTTTATATCATGCTATCATTTTAGTTCCTTTAAGGGCTGCATATTGTTTTAATTCAGCTGCCTATGATTTATCAATGCAGCCCTAACTAACGGTATATACGTGTATACCATTGTACCAACCCTAGAGGATAGACGGGCTTTACACCAACAGTTAGCATTATACACAAATCTGTGCCACTAACTACCGGGTAGTCACCAGTACTGCATAGGCGCATTAACGACAAATGAACATAATAAAATGTTTAAGGTTAGGGCTATTTCACAGCCCTAAGATGTTATTGGTTTCTATGTTCAAAGGGCTAGACTCTATATGAAATTACATGTACATGCAAAAGTGGTATGCTACATGCAAATATAATATAACACTTCACATCCTGCATCATAGCTACCGTCAATATAATACATGTATCATATGTTTATACTATTATACATGTAGGTGGCCCTGAAGGGGTTAATGGTCACAGGTAAACAGTACAACCCACTCAACCCTTTGTGCAGCAAGCTGGAACCTCTCCTTCCAATAAGCCAATGACATAAATACTACCTAATTAAGAGGATTATATCTGGTCCATCCAGATGTGTGAGCATGTACATGGTTATTTCTCTTAAGGCTAAACTCACCTTGAGACAATCTGTGCATTTTACTTTTTCATCCCAATACATGTATAACTTCCATCTAACAAAGGAGTTTTGTCATTATAATGACTAATGACTTTACCACATCCTGACATTTTAAAATCCTCTTGTAACATGACAAATACCTCTTTCAGATTTGAAATATTAAACTGAGTTTTGTCCTTAAAACTTTTAAGGAAGCTACCTCAACCCCTAGATCCAGGTACCTTAGACTTGTTCAAGCTACTTGTCTCAGTCTAATCCTATGTGAACACTAAGGACTTTTATGTGGGCAAGTCAACCCATTTGGCCACATTCCATTGCATTGACTCCCCTTACGTGACTATGTTATTGGCTAGCCAATAACATAAATATCATCTTAACTTATCTTGGGTCTACAAATTGTAAAAGCTTTATTCTTTTCATTTTGAGATTCTCTCACCTTGGTTCCATGAGATCTACAGCTTCCACTTTCGCTCCAACTTTAAAGCCATGTTTGTTCACTTCTCGGTCAAACAGTTTCACTGGTGCTGCTACTGACTTTGTCTGCTTTAGGTAATCAAACCACTTGAACTCCCCTTTGTAACCTGCAAATACATATATACTTTCAGGACATATCAAGACAAACCCGGTATTCTTAGCTATAGTAGGATTTGCTTCAACAATGCAGGTTTTGACCTAAACATACCAAGAAAAGCTATCTTTTGGCCTAACAGGATTAATCAAGTGACTTCTTTGCATGGGTCACACATTCCTTACCTCGGGGAGGTGTGAGTGGGATGTCGTTGATTTCGCAGAAGCCACATGGGAATATACAGGCCGATGATGCATGGTAACAGAACCAGTCTGAGCCATTCTCTGCCATCGATCCATCAATTCCAATCATCAGGTAACTGTGTCTAAACACCTGTTGATATACAAGTAGTGGATTAGCAACTTTTTCCCCACCATTACAAGCCATTCACATGGTGACAGTCGCCTTGAATATTCAACCTGCTTTAGATGTTCTTCCCACTGCCTAATTATCGGCAGTAGATTATTTACAGATAAATCAAGACAAGAGGTCAATATACGCGATATTACAACAGTTTAATCTCATTTCACACCCACCTTCATCACGGTAGCTGTACATACAGAAGCCAGGTTAAGTGGGTCTATAGCCTCGAGTTTCATTCCAGATTGAAAATGTACTCCATTGGTGGGCAAGTCTTTTGGCTGTATGAAAGAATAAGGTTTATGTATAAACTAGAGTCAATATGACTACACAAATTGGTTTTATGACAAGACTAACGTAAATCTATCACATTCCATTCTCGAGCACTTGTCGGCCAGTTTCCTTACAAACCATAAAAAAGTATGTTAGACATTATAATGGGTGCAATCAACTACAAACCACTTACCTTGGGGAACATATCTGGTGTTGTATCATCTGCCTCGTATTTCTTCATGGTTATCTTATTCAATGCTGAACTTCGATAGTCTAAATAAAAGATATAATCAATCACATTACCAAATTCTAACAAGGCCTACCTCATCGCCATTTACATACAGATTCCATAAGACCACGAATGTTTAGAAAATTTGACAGAATTATCCTTGGACTTAGGTAATAATCACTTCACATTGGGATTGATATATGTACATATATTTTTGTTATCTTTTAACTTAATAAAAAAAAAGGATAGAAAGGGGGAATACGCACCCATTGACGCATGCAGCTTGTGGCCAACCAGCTGGGACCAGCCCACGGGGTGGACAAGAGGCGACTCCCGGTGACACCAGAACTCATCCACCTTGTCCTGCAAACACAATATCAAATGGCGACTTTCACAGATTTTAAGGATGTTAATTCATTATTTTACTGTTCATTTATAATATCTACATAAGTCATCTTTGTAGGTCTATTATGCAAAAGGGCGAAAGAAGAACAACCAACACTGCGATTTCAACACCCACTGATATTGACAATGCTTTACCTTGTTGTCCACATACTGCAGTCGAAGACGACCTCCGATGATCTCGTCAACTGTCGCAACGCGCATGGCCGAAACACACGTCTTGTCCACCACCTCTACTTTCATGTTCACCTTGATGGGGTGTTCATTAAGGCTCTCCTGAACCTTCTCGTAGAAGCTGTGCGGCAGGGTGCGTGCTCCGGTCAGGCGCTTCACGAGGAAGTCCTTCCAGTCATCGTACTTGTGCTGAATGTCTGAATAAACAATATCAGTTTTTATTCATATTGAATTGTATAAAAAATCAGAGAATTCGCCACAGGGATAAGGGAAACTCATACAGATAATGTTTAAGACTGCTATAAAAATAAGAATAAAACTGAAAATACAATTTTCTATCAGAAGACAAGCACGTTTGATCTCAGCACATTCATGAGTCTTTTTTTTTCTAATTGCACATAGAAAGCATGCCTTATAATGTATTACTCAAACTCAGAACAATAATTTTTGAAATCACAACTCGGAACGAAACTCTGCAACTTTTAAAACAGTATTACTACCTGGACTCTCGTGTAACTTGTCAACTGCTGATGGTGGAAGGAAAGAAGTTTTACGTTCATAAACCATATAATCACCAACAAGTTGTGGTACATTTTCCTTATGCTCCGAAATATCATTGTGCAAACCAGCATTATTCCCCATTTCCAAACCCATTATGATTTCCCCAATACTTACTTTGAGGGGGCACTAAGGGCTTCTTCACTGTGGCACACCATCCGACTGGGTGGACATCCTGAGTACATAAATTGATCCAGAAGTCGTGACTAGAGTCGTTGGCGAAACCTTCGTAACGCAGCAGAGCCTTGTAACCTGAAAAAGATATACCAATTATGTGAGTAGTCCTCTCCCATTTTTAGTAGTGATATATTACCAGTACTAAAGGTAATTTGATTAACAATTCCCAATTAAATCAAGGGCATAGGAAGTCCCCATCCCCCGGCACCACCACCAACGTTTCCGACGCTAGTTAAAGTCAGGTTTCTCAGAGCTACAGTGGTACCTCAAACTTAGTGTGACACGTAAGAAGAGAAGAACACAACTGTTATAAAATCCGATTACAAAGTTTTAAATCACTTAATCTAAAATGTCTAAGGATAGGGCATTGCCCTAAAATGATCTTTGGGCAACTGTGTTCTATGTGCTATGCTAAACTATGCTTAAACTAATTGCTGACAAATAGTGAGTAATTACTGACATATATTGAATAGTTGCTCACAAATACTGCATTATTACCGACATAGGAGGAGGTACTGGCATATATTGACTGAATGATGACAAAGTGAATAAAATACTGACATTTATTGACTAATTGCTGACAAATTGTATGTAAATACTGACATGTGTTGACTAATTTCTGATATCTAGTGACTAAGTACTGACATATCCTGAATAATTGCTGACAAAGAGTGAGTAATTACTGTCATATATTGACTAATTTCTGATAAGTTGTTAGCAATTACTGACATATATCGACAAATTGCTGACAAAAAGTGAGTATTTACTAATATATATTGAATGATTGCTGACAAATAGTGAGCAATTACTGACATATAGACTAATTGCTGACAAAAAGTGAGCAGTTACTAACATATATTGACTAAATGCTGATAAAATGTAAGTAACTACTACCATGTATTGACTAATTGCTGACAAATAGTGAATAATTACTAACATAATTATATGAACTAATTGCTGACAAATAGTCCATATATACTGACATATTTTGACACATACCAGTCAAGGCAGGATGCACAATTGAATCAATGGCTATTTCTCTGTTATATATTGACTAAATGCTGACAGATTGTGAGTAAATACTGACATGTATTGATAATTGCTGATATATAGTGACTAAGTACTGACATATATTGACTAATTGCTCAGTACTTACATATATATTGATTAATTGCTGACAAATTGTGAGTAAAATTATACTGATATATATCGACGAATTGCTGACAAATAGTGAACAATTACTAGTGCTGACAAATAGTGAGTAAATACTGACATATATTGATTAATTGCTGACAAATAGTGCATAATAATTACTGACATATATTGACAAATTGCTGACAAATAGTGAACAATTACTAACATATTTTAACTAATTGCTTACAAATAGTCCATAGATACTGACATATTTTGACTAATATCTGACAAATTGTGAGAAAGGGAGGATGCACAATTGAATCAATGGCTATTCCTTGGTTATATATTGACTAATTTCTGACAGATTGAGTAAATACTGACATGTATTGATAATTGCTGATATGGAATGACGTAATTGCTGATAAGTAATGACGTATATTGACTAATTGCTGACAGATTGTGAGTAAATACTGACATGTATTGATATTTGGACTAATTACTGACAAAAAGTGAGTAATTACTGACAAAAAGTGAGTAATTACTAACATAAATTAACTAATTGCTGACAAATAGTGCATTATTACTGACATATTTGGACTAATTACTGACAAAAAGTGAGTAATTACTGACAAAAAGTGAGTAATTACTAAAATAAATTGACTAATTGCTGATAAATAGTGCATTACTACTGACATATTTGCTGACAATGCATCATACCATTCATAAAAGGGTTAACTGCACATCAATGCCTTGTCTATCAATAAAGGGTTGACTGTGCATCAATGCATCTTGTCATTCATAAAGGGTTAAATGTGCATCAATGCATCATACCATTCATAAAGGGTTAACCGTGTATCTATGGATCATGCCACCCATAAAGGGTTAAAGTGCATCAATGCATCATGCCATTCATAAAGGGTTAAAGTGCATTAATGCATCATGTTATCCATGAAGGGTTAAATGTGCATCAATGCATCATGCTGTCCATGAGGGGATAGTTAAATGTGCATCAATGCTTTGTAACATCCATAAAGGGTTAACTGTGCATCAATGCATCATGCCATTCATAAAGGGTTAACTGTGTATCAATGCATTATGCCATTCATAAAGGGTTAAATGTGCATCAATGCATCATGCCATTCATAAAGGGTTAAATGTGCATCAATGCATCATGCTATCCATAAAGGGTTAACTGTGCATCAATGCATCATGCCATCCATAAAGGGTTAACTGTGCATCACCGCATCATGCCACCCATAAAGGGTTAACTGTGCATCAATGCATCATGCTATCCATAAAGGGTTAACTGTGCATCAATGCATCATGCTATCCATAAAGGGTTAACTGTGAATCACCGCATCATGCCACCCATAAAGGGTTAACTGTGCATCACAGCATCATGCCACTCATAAAGGGTTAACTGTGCATCAATGCATCATGCTATCCATAAAGGGTTAACTGTGCATCAATGCATCATGCTATCCAAAAAGGGTTAACTGTGAATCACCGCATCATGCCACCCATAAAGGGTTAACTGTGCATCACAGCATCATGCCACTCATAAAGGGTTAACTGTGCATCAATGCTACATGCCATCCATAAAGGCTTAAAGTGAATCAATGTATCATGCCATTCATAAAGAGTTAAATGTGCATCAATGCATCATGCCATTCATAAAGGGTTAACTGTGTATCAATCCATCATGCCACCAACAAAGGGTCAAAGGGTAAAAGTGCATCAATGCATCATGCTATCCAAGAAGGGTTAACTGTGCATCAATGCATCATGCCATCCTTAAAGGGTTAAAGTGCATCAATGCATCATGCTATCTATAAAGGGTTAAATGTCCCTCAATGTATCATGCTATCTATAAAGGGTTAGATGTGTATCAATGCATCATGCCATTCATAAAGAGTTAAATGTGCATCAATGCATCATGCTATCCATAAAGGGTTGAATGTGCATCAATGCATCATGCTATCTATAAAGGCTTAAAGTGAATCAATGCATCATGCCATTCATAAAGGGTTAAAGTGCATCAATGCATCATAGGGAAGTATGTGCTGCCCCTGGACAGCCTGCTAATCCTGTAAGGATCACAGTCTGAATCAATGCATCATAAACCCTATGTACTACCCTATGTATACCCCTATAGAAACAGACACCAGTGCATTAAAGGGTTAAAATGGGTTTTCACAGCTATATCCAGGGTGAGTAGACTTTCTTTGTCCAAGCACTAACAGCCAATATTAAAAGGATAGATTTGTCCCTGTGCAACCCTATGTGTAATCCAATGAGTAAAAAAAGGGCAATATGTGGCTAGGCTATAGCAAGTCTACACTAGAAGGGCGATTCAACATCGGTGAACATGGTTCTTGTAAGTATTCTTTGGGCAGTCTATGCCCAAAGAATAACAAGGTTATGTGACCATTCCATACAGTTCAAATCAGATATCGGTTTAGTTCTGATATTGAAGCTAACCATACCTGCGAGTCTGATAACTGAGGCGATCCAGTAGACTTCTCCCTCCACTGGGCAGTCTGTGTTGATGACCTCTACCTTCATTCCTACAGTTATACAGTCCCACGAGTCAGCCATGGGACACTGAAACAGAGATGGCTAAACCCAGTCAGCACATAGCATTTCCTCTGTAAGGCCAATGGTATTCACTACCGATGATGCTTTTCAAACCCAGAGTTGGGAATGTAGATTATAATCAAGTGCAGCTTTTACATGGGGGTTCAATTTATTTGATTCGCCATTTTAACAATATCCAGGATAAACAATAGAATATACTTTTTTTATCCAATGTATATACTGGTATACTTAACGAGAGAAGTAACTCACATGTTGGAAACAGCCGACAGGTGCGGCTTGCACATGATTTTGGGACAGGTATTCATTCCAATCAAACGTGGAATCTGGAAAATAGGAGACCAGGTTCTTACTGTTACACAGTGTTGACCAAACAAGGGATTATTGAGAGAAGTAGACCAATACAGGGAATCTACCATAGGAGGATAAATCACATTACTTCAATTCATACATGTAATCAATAATTACATAGCTTAACAGCTAAAACATGACTAACAATGAATCTTACCTTGTCGGGTGAGCAGTTTTCCATTGGGCGACAGCGCTTTCTTCTTTGCTGCATTCGCTGCTGCTGCTGCAGCAGCTGCTGCTTGCTTGGCCTGTTCAAAATATATGTATGATAAAAATCACGAATTCTACACAATACTTTCATAAGCCATCGGCAAGCAATCCGTAAATACTGCTTTGTACCTATTTTTCATTACAAAAAAAAAAGCTGACTGTGATTATCTTGGAATAAATTGTAGAAACTTTACTTCTGTCGTTGGACCTTGGTTTGTGGTAGAACCCCCAACACCATTGATATATTCTGTATGAATTAAGTATCCATATATGAAGTAAATCCCAAGACGCACATTGATCCACAATATGCAATATCTTAAAGGGTGTCTGGTAAAGCTAAATTGTCTTTTACATAATTCATGTTTACTTCTATACACGTGGATGTTAACCTCAAGGCTTTCACGAATGTAGTGATGTTATAGTACACTGACCTGAACTTCTGCTTTCATCTGCAACAGTTGCTGTTTCTTCCCTTTATCTTTTTGAGCTGCTGAATAGCTCTTTGAACAGCCGAGGGTGCAAAAACGTTTGGATTTGGAGTAGAAGGCATGACGCACCCCAACCCTTCCGCAGAACTCACAGGTGGCTGGAGAAAATAGCATTATTGAAAATGAACTATGAGGCACCTCTTCATTCAGTTTCCAATTTGTTATTTACATGATAGCATCCTACCTCTACAGGATAATTGAAGTGATATTCCATATCACTAAATTCAGAAACAGGTGGTTTTCTTTTAGACGGCTTATTTATTTGAGTTATGACACACATGGCCACACCACTTACCCATGCCATCTTGGGAGGCCACTGCCTGATAATACTCTGACCGGTGCATCCCAATACCATTGGGTATTCGTGGGGAAGGTGTGGTCCCATTTGTTTCTGATTTGTTTGGTTTTGGCGTTGGCTTGGGTGGAACAGGACGGGGGGGTGGCGGTGGAGGTGGTGGAGCCACCTCGTTTTCCTCGTCATCATCATCACTGTCTTCACTCTCACCAGAGCCACTCAAGTTGAAATCGTCATCATAGACTGGGAGCTCCGGGGTCTGTAACACGATGCAAAAGGGGAGTGAGTAGGAATGAATCCCATAAAATCTATTACTTAAAGACTATTGCCTAATCCAGCAAGCTCAATTAATCAACTACTTTGGTGGATGCAGAAGATTTCATATGAAGTTGGTAGGGTATCAAAAAGGGAGCTGTTAGCTGCTTTCAAGAAATTACATCAATTAACTAAATACATACTTGAAATGAAATTTGTTGTATGAGAACTTACGGATATGTCCGGCTTGATGTCATCACTGAGACCGTCTGCCTTGTAGGCATCGATCATGGCATCAATGTCAGCATTATCCCCGAGTGGCCAGTCCCCCCAGTCAGTGTCAGACTGATCCTGTTAAAATATGTATGTAGGGAATTTATTTTACATATAACATAATTGAAATTTTGAATTTCAATCAACAGAATAGGGACCAATTGCATAGTATCATAATCAATGGATTTTCAAAATTAAAACCTAAAGGTGTGGGTAGTGAGGGGCTGCCCAACCTCAGGAGAATGCTGCACGCCTTTGGGTGAGCTTGGGGAGATTTTAGAGCAACCCCTCCACCCACACATATAACACTGAATGTACGAGGTGCACACTGCTGTAAGAAAATTGATAGTTTATTGGGAAAATAACAGATGCAATAAAACTCTACTTTCACTACGGCTAGGCTTTGACTTCAACGGCTCCTTGTAGGAAGTAACACTGATGTCATATAGCATCATTACCGTAATCTCCCGCACATAAGACGCAGTGCAGGTATAAGACACACCTAGATTTTTAGATTATGCTCAAAAATATGAAAAATTCATAACTTTTTTTCTACTGAAAGGATTCTTTAAATTCAAAAACCTATGTGTAGCTTGGACCCACCCCCAGACCCCACTGGACCACACCATGTCATACTATGGCTTAGAGGAAGTGTAATATATCAAATTAAAGCTCTTAGTGTCCCCCTTGCGGATCCATGGAGAACTAAAACCCCACGTATAAGACGCGTCTTTTACGCGGGAGATTATGGTAATACATGATTGAATTGAACTAGAGACATAGGGGGAGTTCAAACCATAATAACATCCTTCAAGATCTTGGCTAATAGAATTTGAATAAAGAAATATCCTTACGATACAGTCCCCATTCGTAGAACTACTTATGGCGAAAATATCTAAAAAAAAATGTAGTTTTCAAAATTAGGCATGCAGCCGGGGCATCAACAAGGCTGTTTGCGGATTTTTCTAAAGTAAAGGCGACTATGCCAACCTATTTATGTTTACTATTTTCAGACCTCATACCATTATCATGCTGGCTACCGCACCTCACACCTTGTTAAATCTACAATTATACGTTAGCTAGTCTTGAAAGCTCTTGGCAGGAGCAGTGTTGACCAAAACTTTTTAGAAACGCAGGAACACCTGCCATTTTCCTTCAACACAGGCCATAATTATTGAGTGTTGACACATAGGCTTATTCAGACTCATTTGTTTTAAATTATTACAAATATAGGTAAATCATTAAAAATTACAAAACTGAATTGAAAATGTTTAAATTCACAAAAAAAAATCTCTGTGTTAGGGAGTGGTACCCTTATGCACACACTATCCATAAGGGGGCACCACTCCTGTTTTTATTTTAGGCCTTTGAAGAGATTCTCATTACACCGAGAGAATAAGCTCACATGGACCCTTAATGTTGACATATCAATCTATTTCAAATTCCATTTTGTTATATAAAGTATATAAAATTATATAAAAAGGTTATTATAGTGGAATTTTCCCATGAAAAGAAACGTGCATGTTGTCTTTTAAAAATGAACATTCCCTTGGATAACTCTTCTGGATTCCTATTCGGCTCCTATTTGGAGTGTCTGAAATAAATAATCTTTCAATGTTGCTAGTGCTGGAAAGCTGAGTTTATGGTAACTGGCCCCTCCTTTGTTGTCCAAATTCTTTCTGATTCCCCATATATATAACATCATCTCTCGGTCAGTGACCATCTCAGAAAGGGCGGCGATGAACAATTCTTTAGATATTCCAATTATTTAAATTACAAAAAGCTACAACGAGCAAATTGGGAAATGCCACCATTGTTTTGTAGCTCTGCACATGCACAGTAGCAACTTCCTCTGTGTTCCTAGCATTTTTCTATCTGCAGGCTGGTACCTGCCTCTCCATTCCAAGAGAGTTCAAACTTGCCATCTTGAAACAATTTTGATAATATGATTCTGCTGTGTTCATTGCAAGAAAAACTTAGTGCCAAGTACTAATGATTAAAAAATAACAAGGTAGGACTATTAAAATTATTAATATATTGAGGGAAGATTGAGGCATAATACACGTATTCATGCTGTTCAATGCTAAAATCAAGAAGAGGAAATTGGAGGGAGGGCCTTTCTTTAGTTGACCTAATGAGGCCAGACAGGAAGGGATGGAGGACCTCAGCTGGGCTAAAGTTTTTGGCTTCAGCTATGACCAGTCTTCATGGCCCTCACACAGGTCATAATTCTACATCGGCCTAGCACTATAGTGCAGGAGGCTGAGGTATCTGTTATGAATGAGTTTCAAAGTACCAGTAGTCTTAGGGGGGCAGTCTTAGTACATGTACCTAATGATTTAGTAGTGGTGCAGTGACAGTGTATGTACTACTAGACTAGTATGTACCTAAATAGCCCAATAGAGATTGAATAGTAGCTGTAGCTCCTTATACATTATTAACTTCAAGTACTGAAGTAGGCCCAGCCTCAGGGCCATAGATTGTATTTTGTCTTATACAATGTATCAAAGCTGTTTACAATGGCCAATGCCATCAATTGTTAATCTAGTACTAACACAAGTGTATCCGTAATGTTACATTAGTAAATTTATGGGTCAGGTCGCCAGAAAGCAGTAGATTTTGTGTTTTTGGGTCATTTTGGACTTTTATGGCTCTGGAGAAAGAAGTTGTGAACCAATCTTGTCTTACATAGACTCATTTGATAGAGAACACTTAGGGCTATCAGAAAAATGTAAATTTGTGGTCATCCATTAAAAACTTTAGGACTTATAGCCTGCCGAAGTGAAAAAACGGCCAAATTTGTTCTTTTTTATACTTTTTGTATTTTTTACAAGTGTCCTGTATTGAATAAAGAACACTATAGAGTATCCCAAAGTTATTTTTTTGTATTGTATATGATCATACAGGGCTTTTGACAGGATTTTTTGCAATGCGCCAATTGCACACTTTTTAGCAAATACAATGCGCCATTCTGTAAATGAATGGTCATTCTAGCCATTTAAATGCGACATTTAAGCATTAAATGCGTGTATTGCGCACTGCGCAGCCCTGTCAAAAGCCCTGATCATAGCTATCATTTCCATGAGGTTTGGACATGTTACTAAGTGAGAATTTTTCATGATGTGTCTTTCAAAATGGAAATCTGTAATTTGTAACGTCTGGTACCTAAATCTAAATCGGTTATAAAACAGGGATGAAAGTCGACGATGACAAAAAACCTTGAAAAGGGAAACAACTTTAAATGCACTGTATATGCCCTCCAGTCCCATCCATAAGTGTGTTACAGGGTTTGTGTGGTTGGGGGGGAGGAGGCAGTAGGTGTTGTATAAGGGTGTAGTTTGTCCTCAAATAACAGGAAAAGCTGTTTTTCAAGATGTTGTTCGGATACTATACCCAAAATGTGCACATTATGGCCCTTTTGCAGAGTATGTCCTAGGATCCCTTCAGAATGTTACTGTATAGCTGTTTTCCAAGGTCTTGTTCGGATAGCATACCCAAAATATGCACCACCTGATCTACTAGTAGTGGTGACTTTGCGCAACACGACCTAGGGACCAATTACAATGTTATGTATAGAGATAGGTCAAAGGGTGCAGGGAATAAATGACCAATATAGTTACATGATGAAATCATAACGCGCAGAAAAGGGGTATACTATCCGACACTCTTCTAGCATAGGAACTATAGCTTGCTGCTAAGACTACACTGAAGAGTGGAACAAACACCAATAAAGAGGGGAAAGTTTTCAAGGAAAAACTTGAGAATCCTTGAAAACCTTGAACTAAAAACTGGCATGCTGCCACTGTATGCAGTGTTGTGGGACCTGACTGTGTGCATGTATGCAACCTCTGGAGGTAAATTGTGACTCCTTTATCCTGTTTTCAGAGGATTTTCAAGAAAACTTATTTTTCTTAAGTGAGTGAAAAAAACCTTGAAATCAAGGAAAACCTTGAACTCTTTCATCCCTATTAAAACATGGAAAAAATGAAGCTTCAAAATCTTTGTTATTACCCATATGAAGGGCCCTATCATCCCCTACTTTGGTGAAGAAATTGTGTGTCTACCAGCATTTGTCTCCATATGAGAGCAGCTTATGTGAAATAATTCTGATAAAAGTACCGGACGTTACGTAACGTCCGGTACTTTTATCATCATGTAGGAGGCAGTCTACTGTGCATCCATAACTCAAATTTTGTTCCATTCTGTAATTAAAGTCAATAATAGACATATTGGCCTTGTTATTTCATGTGTTTGTTATTCATAATGGGACATTTTTATATTACTGAGAGCAACTTTAATTACCTCCATATTTCATTATTTTGGTACCGGACGTTACATGACACAAAACAAGCAATAAAGATGGAACCGGATGGCCTAGATCAGTATTTTTTGGTCTTCTGAGCTGAGAAGATGTACCTTGACAATTTTGTTAAGGTTATATAAAGTAATTAGAAAATTAGTTTTTCAGGGCCTTCAAGGGCAAAATCTTACACTTTCTGACGACCTGACCCAATAAAGCCTTCTTGAATCTTGTACTTAAATATGACAAGTTATGTACAGTAACTTGAGTAAGTAAAGTGGCTTATGTGGGGCAATGAAATGTCTATGAGTGTATATTGAAGTCTCCAACTTCAAAGTACCACTCTCTGTTGGCTAAGGATGGTGATAATCATTCGTTTTTATACACTCCTTTTAATGTTATACGCCCTCCTGTGACGTCATGCCAACAGTATCGTCCATTATAGGCGGAACTTTCTGCAAGCAGTGCACATTTGTGAGTGTATACCTAACTTGCTGCTTACCAAGCGTGTGACTCAGTGACCTACTGCACCATCGGTAGACACTGGAGGTGGTGTCTTAGGCAAATAATCTCCTGTTGTATATCGAGATGTAACTTCGATCTGAGACATTTGATCAAAATTCTGAATGGACAAAATGTTGTTGAATGCATTTTCACTCTCTTTAAACATTTTTTTGGCTATTATTTTGGCTGTGGTAGAGGAGGTGTCTCCAGCATCATTATCTATCAAAATGTTCTTCTGCAGTAAAGTAGGTCAGGTTAGCGTCCTGGGAAACTGCTTACTTCCAGGTCCGCGTGGGCAGAGGGTGCAGGAGTGAAACAAGGGAGTGAAACAAAGGGTGGGCAGAGGGTGTAGGAGTGAGACGCAGGGTGGGCGGAAGGTGTAGGACTGAGAATCAGGCTGGGCAGAGGTAGGAGTGAGATGCAGGGTGGAGGATTGGTGGAGGATTGGGCAGAGGGTATAAGAGTGAGCCCCCCCCCCCAACTTTTAAGAAATGGTCACTCCCTTCCCAGGGAGTGCATGGTCATTATTTATCAACGGGGATTGGTGGGTTTTTGTGCAGTCGTGTGGAATTTTTTTACGCCCCCCCCCCATGCACCTCAGATGGGTGGTAAACAAAAAGGACTTCTGTCTACTAATAAAAAGAGGTCTGGACAAATTCTTTCGTGAAAGGTGGAACAACCTAGAGAGTTACACACTTTTTGGTGGTGCCTCCATTCTGGCCTAACCTATAATGTAGGACTGAATGAACTTATTGAAGCTCCTATGAAGACTTAAAGTTTTCTCCCTTGCCCAGTCACTCTGCCCCTGGAGGTAAATGCACAACGCATTTCACTTCCTCAGCAAGTGCACATATTTCTGTCCCTTAATATCTGGAACAATAACTTATATGTTGTACAATCATTATATTATGCAAGGATTGTAACCGGCTACCAAGTTAGATAGGATTGAATAGTGCATTATATATGAACCACAATGTATTGTCTGTAGAGTCCTGTATTAGTCCTGTGAACCCATATTTTTTCTGTTCTGAAGGAAAGACCACATATAGTCAGATAGAGGGTGAGGAATAGAGGAGCTAATTAATGAACTAAAAGAACATTACAAACTCTGGGGATGCATCTCCCAGCCCTCTTGTTTCCCCCTGGTTTGAAAACGGTAGACCGGAGTAAGCCGAGTTTTCTTGTAACCAGGTTAAAATAAAAACAGTTTAAAAAAAAAGATGGCAGTCAACAACTTTTGTGTCCCTCCCTATGCCAGAGGCATGGTGAATTTTCGCACCCCTCTTTAAGTTTTATCTAGACTATAGAAGCGTGCAGGTTTTTTGGCTAGACAAAGAGGCATAATCTAGTATAAGAGATCTCACTCCGCCGTATTGGGTGACGAGAGATTGAGCTCCTGAACCGCGTTAATCATAGGAGATGGGGCCAGCTTGCACCAGGGTGTAAACGCGAGGGCTCCCATAGAGCGCAATGTTAAACATCGCAACTTGATCGGCAATTTTGAAATGGAAATCTTTGGAATTAAAAATTAATTCTGGTATCTGTAGATAGCTATTGACATGAACTAAATCAGTATCGAGATCATTTAAAAGAAAAATGAGATGTGCAGCGATCAGCATTCCCGAAACGAAGGACACTTTTGACAATTTGACCCCTCTGTGCTAGGCCTTTCCTCTCACGAAACACAGAGTGCTCAGATTCATAACTTCACTTTCCACTGTCAGTGTGGTTAAACTGAGCCAATAAATAAAAATCTAAGTACATACAATTTATATTTAGGCCATTCTCTGTCATATACTATGATATGGAAGTTGTGGAAGGAATACAAATAATTATTTTGATAGGGTGAACATTGGTTGTTTTCGCATGTTTTGGTAGAAAATGCCCAAAATTCACAAGTTTTGTGGCCTATCCAAGCTTCCCCCGATAAGACGGTTTACAGAAATTATATTGAATCCTAAGAATAAGCATCTTTGAGTCCTGCCCTTTCACCCAGTGGTCAAATTATTCCAATATTCCAAGGATTAGTATATTTAAATAACTTTTCAAAATGTGTTGTTTAACATTGCGCTCTATGGGAGCCTCGCGCTGCTACACCCTCACGGCACACTGGATACCTTGGCGCGCCGAGAACCCCGTCACAACGTTAAACCTATGGGAGGCAGTGGGACTGCCTAGTCTTACTAACCCCAATATTCATCCGTCGGTCTTTGG
The DNA here is from genome assembly GCA_949317995.1 of Acholoe squamosa. Classification (NCBI taxonomy): domain Eukaryota; kingdom Metazoa; phylum Annelida; class Polychaeta; order Phyllodocida; family Polynoidae; genus Acholoe; species Acholoe squamosa. Next base: position 26,371,483 of record OX439042.1, read on the forward strand.
GCTAGACTTCAACCGGGATCAACATTTTTTACGTCCCTGTCAGGAGGGGTCTAATTTTTTTACGCCTCCCCCTTGATAAAATTATAATGACCACTCCCTTATTGTGCATTCATAGTCCCAGCGCCGAAGGCGCTGGTGAGCAATAAAACCAAGCTGACACCTCAGAAACTCTCTGACAAAGCAAGTGATGTTAGGGAGGACGGGACTAGGCTTACGCAGAGTTGACGTCACATTTCATGTTTGTGCGACGAGTGCGGCGCTGTGATTCAGCGATCTTTAGAGGGGCCTGGCACCCACAATTCTTCTCCTATGATGAAGCTACTTACAGAGGCTGCTTGAGGCAACTTTATGAGGGGGCTCAAGAAGTTTCAAGATGATCCTGTGATTATTCATGTTTTTACGGCAGTCCAAAGTCATGACCCCACAGCAACTGCTCCAAATGTTGCCCACTGTGGTCAAACACACTAGGCATCTTTCTCAGCTTGGTGCTCCCTCAATTTTTAAGATAGAACCTTGAATCCAAGTTAGTTTGAACCTCCATGACATCAGGAGGCCATTGGTGCTTTACCCTAAGCTCAACTCCTGTTCTATCATTAGTTTCGGATTTTTTTAAAATTTAGAAATTCTAAACCTTACAACAAAAAAAATTATTACTAGGAATTTCAACTAATGTAAATATTATTTGTAATCCCCTTCTCATGATCTAAAACACTGGATAGATAGATTTTTTGTAGATATGAAACTGAGATAGCACAGTTGGCCAACTTTCCCTTCCCACAATGCACTGCTCCCACACTTCCTCTGTCATTTGGAACGTCATCAATGGTGAGTGAATGACAAAACGTCATGGATGTAATCTGATGTAATCTGGGGTAATCTATGGTCAAAATGCCATTATGATGTATCATATCTTTCCTTTAGATGTTTGTCATATTTTGAAGGACGGGAGGATGGGACTAGGCTTACGCAGAGTTGACGTCACATTTCATGTTTGTGCGACGAGTGCGGCGCTGTGATTCAGCGATCTTTAGAGGGGCCTGGCACCCACAATTCTTATCCTATGATGAAGCTACTTACAGAGGCTGCTTGAGGCAACTTTATGAGGGGGCTCAAGAAGTTTCAAGATGATCCTGTGATTATTCACGTTTTTACGGCAGTCCAAAGTCATGACCCCACAGCAACTGCTCCAAATGTTGCCCACTGTGGTCAAACACACTAGGCATCTTTCTCAGCTTGGTGCTCCCTCAATTTTTAAGATAGAACCTTGAATCCAAGTTAGTTTGAACCTCCATGACATCAGGAGGCCATTGGTGCTTTACCCTAAGCTCAACTCCTGTTCTATCATTAGTTTCGGATTTTTTTTAAATTTAGAAATTCTAAACCTTACAACAAAAAAATTATTACTAGGAATTTCAACTAATGTAAATATTATTTGTAATCCCCTTCTCATGATCTAAAACACTGGATAGATAGATTTTTTGTAGATATGAAACTGAGATAGCACAGTTGGCCAACTTTCCCTTCCCACAATGCACTGCTCCCACACTTCCTCTGTCATTTGGAACGTCATCAATGGTGAGTGAATGACAAAACGTCATGGATGTAATCTGATGTAATCTGGGGTAATCTATGGTCAAAATGCCATTATGATGTATCATATCTTTCCTTTAGATGTTTGTCATATTTTGAAGGACGGGAGGATGGGACTAGGCTTACGCAGAGTTGACGTCACATTTCATGTTTGTGCGACGAGTGCGGCGCTGTGATTCAGCGATCTTTAGAGGGGCCTGGCACCCACAATTCTTATCCTATGATGAAGCTACTTACAGAGGCTGCTTGAGGCAACTTTATGAGGGGGCTCAAGAAGTTTCAAGATGATCCTGTGATTATTCACGTTTTTACGGCAGTCCAAAGTCATGACCCCACAGCAACTGCTCCAAATGTTACCCACTGTGGTCAAACACACTAGGCATCTTTCTCAGCTTGGTGCTCCCTCAATTTTTAAGATAGAACCTTGAATCCAAGTTAGTTTGAACCTCCATGACATCAGGAGGCCATTGGTGCTTTACCCTAAGCTCAACTCCTGTTCTATCATTAGTTTCGGATTTTTTTTAAATTTAGAAATTCTAAACCTTACAACAAAAAAATTATTACTAGGAATTTCAACTAATGTAAATATTATTTGTAATCCCCTTCTCATGATCTAAAACACTGGATAGATAGATTTTTTGTAGATATGAATCTGAGATAGCACAGTTGGCCAACTTTCCCTTCCCACAATGCACTGCTCCCACACTTCCTCTGTCATTTGGAACGTCATCAATGGTGAGTGAATGACAAAACGTCATGGATGTAATCTGGGGTAATCTATGGTCAAAATGCCTTTATGATGTATCATATCTTTCCTTTAGATGTTTGTCATGATATTTTGAAACATATTTTCAGCAGATGACAAAATTGTTTTATTTAATCTGCCTAAATCATGAATTGTGTTGAAGGTGACTTGGAAGCCATTCAAGTACCTACATGTGCCTTGGTAATTCACTTTTCCTGAAAAGCCAATTCATCCTGTTTGCTGGTTGTCAATCCTTTAGGGTGTGATCATTTAACAACGGGGGGGGGGGGGGGGAGGTAGGCTTGTGGGTTTGAGGTGGGGGTCAGAATTATTTTAGCCCCTTGACCGGGGTGGGGTCAGAAAATTTTCAAACCCTCTGATGGGGTGGGTCAAAATAATTTTACCCCCTTTTTTTTCACCCTGCCCCTAGATCTAGGCATAGTGATAATTTTTTTACCATATGGAGACCCTGCCCCTAGACATAGCCCTACTTATAATTTTCTGACATGTAGACACACTGCCCCTAGATCTAGCCCTAGTGATTTTTTTTACCATGTGGACCCTCCGCCCCCCCCCGAACCTAGATCTATCTGTAGTGATATTTTTTGGACATGTGGACACCTTGCCCCTAGCTAGATCTAGGCCCTAGTGATTTTTTTTTACCATGTGCACACCCTGCCCCTGGATCTAGGCCCTGCGATAATCTTTTACCATATGGATACTCTGCCCCTAGATCTAGCCCTACCGTAATCTCCTGTGTATAAGGTGCAGCTCACGTATAAGGCGCATCCCCAACTAAGAGAATGCAATTCCACGTATAAGGCGCACCTCTTTTTTTTCAACTTTTCTGTCTGGACTTCTTTGTGCCAATTCTACCCTCAAGATTGACAAGAACACCTAGTTAGACCAGGCATATTCGGATTTCGTACCGGTGCTGGGGCCTAATGAAGTGTAGTCTTCCATCTATCTTTTTTCTCAACCTTTCTGTCTGGACACCATAGTGCCTCTCAACATTCTACCATTATCTCAATTCATTACTGTTGTGTCTTTATTTGTATATCAGTTCAAATTACACTTGATTTGATATTGATTATTTTGATTTGAATTAGATTTATGCAGCGCTTCACCAATATATTATTACTATGTTCCCAGTGATGAAAATCTTGCAGCCTTTACTTCATCGGCATTTGCAGATAATCTGAGGGTAGAGAAATTATACAGTTAGGTTAGTTAACTCAACAATATTGCATTCATTACTGATTCAGTTGTTGAAGAGGGTAGAAAAGGAGACAAAGTATTAACTTTTCCCATAGAAATATCCATATTCCATGATTTGAACCGAACAATAGTATATTCTCTGTATTAGGTTGAAATATGTATATCACGTGTTCCGACGCACAAACATGAAATGTCACGTCGCAAAGAAGCAAAATCTAATTCCCCTACCAGCCTAGGGAAAATAACTAGCATCACCCTGAATCTAATTTGATATATTACAAGACCCCTACCGTAATCTCCCGCGTAGAAGGCGCAGCTCGCGTAGAAGGCGCACCCCCAACTCAGAGAATGGCTTTTCACGTAGAAGGCACACGTACCTCTTCTGGATCGATTCCTGGAAAAACCCGCGTATAAGGCGCCCCCCCAACTCACAGGGGGGCTGTTTCGCGTAGAAGGCGCCCCCCCTCCCCACCCACCTCTATGAGTTCAAGCTGTCATCGGCGCATGGTGGGCGTATTCCCCGCCGAGCAAATGTACAGCGACCGGGCTGCCGCGCTGCTGGCTATATGAGTTCAAGCTGTCATCAGCACACGGTCGGCTTGAACCCGCCAAGCACGTTGACACCTCCCGGTCTGCCGCGGTGCTGGCGCTATGAGTTCAAGCTGTCATCGGTACACGGTCGGCGTATTGTCCGCTGAGCGCCTGTACACCGACCGGGCTACCGCGCTGCTGGCTATATGAGTTCAAGCAGTCATCGGCACACGGTCGGCGTCAAACCCGCTGAGCGCCCGTCGACACCTCCCGGGCTGCCGCGCTGCTGGCGCTATGAGTTCAAGCTGTCATCGGCACACGGTGTGACGGTCAGCGTCAAACCCGCCGAGCAAATCTACACCGACCGGGCTGCCGCGCTGCTGGCTATATGAGTTCAAGCTGTCATCGGCGAATGGTGGGCCTTATCCCTGGCGAGCGCGTCGACACCTCCCGGTCTGCCTCGCTGCTGGCGCTATGAGTTCAAGCTGTCATCGGCACACGGTGTGACGGTCGGCGTCAAACCCGCCGAGCAAATCTACACCGACCGGGCTGCCGCGCTGCTAGCTATATGAGTTCAAGCTGTCATCGGCGCATTTTCCCAAATGAGATGTTGGAAAAACCCGCGTATAAGGCGCACCCCCAACTCAAGGCAATTACCCTCCCGCGTATAAGACCCAGCAGCATTTTGTTTGGTGTAGAAGACGCGCCTTCTACGCGGGAGTTTACGGTATATTGATTATGAAATCCAAAATCCCTGTTTGAAAAGATCTTTGTGGGGGATTTTCACAGCAAAATTAAGAACTTTTCAATATACTCACTTAACCCTTTAAGGGCCGCTGATGCGGGAGTGCATCATGCCCATTGGTTGTCACGATACACCAATGAAGTGCTGGCTTGACTGCATACCAGCACTTCATTGGAGCATCATGACAACCCTCCAGGAGTATATGTATCAAGCCCAATGGTCAGCATGATGCTCAAACTTGCGAGTAGTCTCGCCAGCACTTCATTGGTGCATCATGATGACCAATGGGCATGATGCATTAATGCATCTGTGGCCCTTAAAGGGTTAATGCCCCCATACCCTGTGAAAAAAAACACATTAGAATCAGCCTTGTTATACTCAATAAATACCCTACAAGACTCCTAGATTGATTATAAAATCCCAAAAACCCCATGTTGAAAGATTGGTTTTTAAGCTTTTTCACTGGTTCAACCACTGCAAAAAATTCTCAAAATTTTACTATGCTCACTTTAGGCCTCCCATAGTCTAAGAAAAAACATTAGAATCACTCTTACAATACTCAATAAATGTCCTACAAGACTCCTAGATCGATTATAAAACCCCAAAAACCCTATTTGAAAAGATCAATTTTTCAGGTTTTTTTCACCTTTTTCACTTGTCTGACCGCTGCAAAACTGGCTAAGTCCAGCCTCGGAAATTATTGATTTTTGCCATTTGGTCCGCCAATAATTAACTAAATAGGTATTTTGCACACTTTGTTCTCATTTATCCTTGTTCCATATATATATATCTTTGATATTATGACTATTTATACATATAAGTCTACTGAAATAGAAAATATAGGCCCTTCAATATGGTCAGATGGCCTATGCGTGCCAAATAGGTAAGAAGTTAAAGAACCACTGACGGCCGTCAAATTTGGCAACCATTTTCCTAACTTTGAACCATCATTATTCAGAAACCGTTTAAGATAGAGACTTGAAATTTTGTATGTGGGTTTGCCTCAATGGATTCTGTCCCCCTGCCAAATATCTAAGCATTTGGTTGAGTTTGAGAAAATCACCCTCCTCCCTAGACTGATGGAGAGGGCAATTCAAAAAGTGGGTTGGGCTGACCAGTAGGTTTTCATGAATTTCAGCAGGGTGGGCAGAACGTCAACACGGCCACTACTCAGAAAGGAGCATGTAATTCATTACAAAAATATCCCTAGAGTTAAAAGGCACTGGAAAAACATTGTATTTATACCAGTTTGACAGAAAAAATGACATAATTTTGGATTGTTATTGTTTGGCCGTAGAACGTGCACGCCGTAAACGGATAATTGAGTACAGACGACAAATTTCAGTCAATGCTTTTGAGGATACAGGAGGGTATTTCTGAATATTTTTCATATATACATGTACTTACCATTTAGGGGGAACTTTGTAGGCTGATACAGCCTACCACCGCCCAGGAATATCCAGCTGAGCACCTAAATTGTCCCAATATTACAAGGGATTCCCTTCTGCCAAATTTTATCAACAACAATAAGCCTTAGTTGCGCATGCGCGGCTTTACCGACGCGCTATGTGCGGCGTTATCTCATTGGTGTTCTATATTTAGAACTACATAACGCGCCAAACAAGTCTTATTTTAGTCCACCAACCACATTAACTGTACTAAAGACACTTCGGCCGACGTAAAGAAGCTATCCCATAGTGCACCATTAAGACATAGTGCGCATGACAGTAAGGGAATTCCGAAAACTTCCGGCAAGTAGGTACTTGTGCTGACCTACTTAGAAATAAAGGTAGGCCTAGGCTGCTAAAGAGGATCAAATCACAAGCACAATGTATGTATACATTTACTGTATTCTTTCTCCTCTAGATGCACCTAACAAAGACTTTATCAAAGAAAAATACAGTCCCGACACTCACTGTCACTTAGGCCAGTTAGGGAGTGGTCATTATTTATCAACAGGGCCCAGGGGGGGGGGTGGTGGGTTTTCGCGCGGACGCGCGAAAATTTTTTACGCCCCCCCCTCCATGGCAGTCAACATTTTTTGCGCCCCCCCCCCGCACCAGAGTTTTTGCGCCCCTCTTTGATCTATAGTAGCGCGCGAGGTTTTTTGCTAAAAAGAGGGTGAATTTTTTTAGCCCCCCCCCCTCAAGAGGGGTCAAAATTTTTTTAGCCACCCCCGGGAGGGGTCTGAAAATTTTACGCCCCCCCTGTTGATAAATAATGACCACTCCCTTAGGGAGTGGTCATTATTTATCAACAGGGCCCTAAGGGAGTGGTCATTATTTATCAACAGGGCCCACCACCATCCCCCTGTCAGGGGGGTGGTGGTGGGTTTTTGCGCGGACACACAACGACAGTTTTGCGTGCTTCCGGCGCACAATTTCCGTGCCCCTCTTTGATCTATAGTAGCGCGCTGGCTTTTTGCTAAATAGAGGGTAAATTGTATTAGCCCCCACCTCAAGAGGGATCAAAAGTTTTAGCCCCCCCCCCCAAGAGGGGTCTGAATTTTTTACGTCCCTCCCCCCTCAAACCCACCGCCCCCCCCTGTTGATAAAAAATGACCACTCCCTTAGGCTTAGTCTCAGACTCAGTGAAACTGTGCCAGTGACAGTGTTTCATCGATCTAGAGGGAGTGGTCATTATTTATCAACAAGGGGGGTTGGTTGTTGGGGTGGTGGGTTTTCGCACACAAATTCTTTTTATGCCCTCCCCCCTTGATGGCAGTAAAAAAAAATTTATGCACCCCCAGGCTGAATTTTTTAGGCCCCCCCTCAATTTAGGCTCAAACCCACCCCCCCCCACACCATTGATAAATAATGAGCACTCCCTAAAAGACTATGCCAAACCCTTGTATAAGCCGCACCCCCAACCTTAGAGGGAGATATAAGCCACATCTGTAGCTTGAAAATTGTAGTTTTAGTTCTAGGAGGGGCAAAAAAAACACACCCCTTTTTAGGCTAAATTAAACATTCAGGGAGTGGTCATTATTCATCAACAGAGGGGTGGTGGATTTGAGGGGGCGTACAGTCTTTGCAAAAAGTTTTTCACCATGCAGGATATGTTTCGGTCCTGCAGATTTCTAATTTTGCAGGCTCGGTTCAACTTTTGCAGGACCAAAACCTAATGAGTATCTAAGGACATTCTCTAGAAATATCATAAGGCCACACCAAATTAAAAAGTTGGTCTATGGATTTTCATTTTGAAAAAATGGAAAGGAAGGGCAAATTTTTTTTTTTTGTCAATGGATTCTGCACATCACAGATGTGGAGAGGCCGATTTTTTTTATTTTTTTTTTGATAACCAAAGATTTCCCAGGAAAGGAGTTGAGAGGAGTTGGCCAGTTTTTAAAGCTAGTATCAGGGTGGGCATATAGCGAAGTGCTGGAGCAAATCTATAAACTATTGTAGCAAGGTCTTTCCGGGGGATCAGGGGGGCAGGGGACGGATCCAGGAATTTGGAAAGGGAGGGAGCGAATTTTGATGATGAGGGCTAATTTAGGGGGATGGTGCGCCCCACCCCCCTGAAGAAAATTTTGAAATCTCAACATCAAATGGTCCATTCTAGACCCTAATAAAAAGGCTAATTCAGACATTTCCCCCAGCTCCCCTAGATCTGCCACTGTGTTTTAGAGGATTTAGGGGGCAGGTTACTCCCAGAAAACTTTCAGATTCTACTTGAAGGTTTGTTTTATTCTAATGGGAGTTAGGTGGTTAATTGCTGCATGAAAATGCTTAAATTCAACCTTCAAAATGAGTGTGTTATGGTGGCTTTGGGGGCAAAATGCTCCAAAATAACCTTCAGTTTTTCCTGAGTCGCTGTTTTATAAAAGGATGTATTTGAAGCAGAGTATATGGCTCAAAAACATTTTTGATTTAAGAAAACGTTCAGATTATACCTAATAAAAATGGAATTTTTGCTGTAAAAGCTTTCCAGGTTTTATCTTTAAAATGAGTGTGACAGAAGCTTTTTGGGGCATTTTTCTCCTACAAATTTTCAGACACTATTAGTAATTTTAAGTTGCTGTGTTCTTAGATTTATGTGGTAAGTGTGTCCAAGAAGGTTTTCTAGTTCTAACTTTAAAATAGATGAGATTTAGAGGATTTGAATGCACGTTGGTCCAAGAAGATTTTTAGATATTGCCTTTGAAATGGGTGTGATCTAGGTGATTTGGAGGCAGAATGCCCGAGAAGATTTTCAAATTCCACCTTTAAGATTTGAATTAAATTGGTATGTTCTAGGGGATGGGGGGACTAAGGAATTCATACATTTCTCTAAGTCAATGCAGGAGTTTCAGCCTCATAACCAATTGGGCCTCAAAGCAAAATAAAAATCCAAAAATGTATTCTGGAGGACAAGTTGCTCCAAGGAGATTTCGATTTTAACAGTATGTTGAACAAATTACTACATAAAAGTTTGGGGGTCTAACTTAAGTGCATCTAAACGGTTTTGGGAATGCATTTCTTCAACAATTCCAGGAATAAAACTACCAAACAAATCTATTGAGAACACTTAAAACCTGCCGCTATTGGAGAGTCATCATATATGACAAGTTTAGGGTTGTCAGGCCTAGCTGATGACCCAGTGACTACTCAAAGTCGTCATATTGACCACCTTGGTTTTACTATTAGTATGCCAGTATGCTGTAATAGGTCCCTACTATGCATTTCTCTAACATATATGATGCGCTCTGGGTTGTATATAGGCTCATGAATATACATTTTTCTTATTGTATCGTTACTATGAAAACTAAACCCATGATAGTTGGGTTAGAAAAATGAATACATGGACTGTGACAATACTGATTGATAGGTGAAGGGATAAGATAAAGGTTACAAAACAAACCTAACAATATTATTGGTTAATTGTAATACGAGGATGTGGCTGTAAAGGGCACCTATATTGAGGTTTTCAGTGAAGGACATAACCTAATTGGAATATTTAGAAAATTCTTTCAGATTTAGAAAGCTGAGATTATGCCCCACGTTACTGTCACATTTTCCAAGGTCTCTGTCGCACATTTTTTGCGACATTGTGACATCTGCCCACCCCTGTAGTATCTGCCATTGTTTGTTCAGAAGTTATTTAAAAAAAAAAATTTAAAAAATCAGATTTTTGCAGAAAATGGTGTGGGCGCAATCGATAGACAAAATAATTTTAAAAAAAATGAAAATTTGTATTTCTGAAAATATGATGCGGGAAATCCATAGACCAACTATTTAATTTAAGCACGAATATACATTATACTTTTATCATGAATTCCATTTTTATTCATGAAGTTCTGAGAGAAAAAATTATAATATGTTAATGCTTTTTGTTTTACACTGTTAAAATCTTGGTAATGCTCCAATTTAAATGCCATATAAAATGGCATGTAGCCCAAGGTCTGGGGATGATAACCAGTTCTACCATAGCTGTGTGCAGCTGGGCAGAGTGATCCCATTGAACCCTATGTTAACCAGAATAAGGCACTCGGCAGGTGATCTGCTGGCTGGATCACCACCCAGTTCTAGGCATACTCTCAAAGTCTTAGTCTCCCTCTTAAGTGTATAAATGAAACTTTGCCCTATATCTAATTTTAGAAGAAGGGCTCACTGTAAAGAATGGTCAAGCTATATAGTACTAATGAGGGGGAGCTATCTATTCATTCCTATTAACAGTGAATGAAACTTAATAGCCTAGCCCTAGTAGTACTACTAGTAGTACTACTACTACATGCAGGATTGACTCAGTATTGTGTCACTAGTTTGTCATACTACCTGACCCTTGTGATTTTGTATGGTTTTACAGGAACTGCCATCAGATTTCTTTTAACAAGGGGGGGGGGGTAATCTTGGAAGGCTATGGTAGAACACTAATCACTCCCCGTGTGTCGGGGTTGGGCCAGGGATCACTGCCCTCAGCCCTGCAGGCCTCAGGCAGTGATCCCCTGGCCCGGGAGCCATTCAGGCGACTAAAGCAGGTGTCCAACGAGTTTTGGCAAAGACTGGGCATCAAAACTCATGAGGGGGTAAGCGGCTTAAGAACTTTTGACTTTGATTTAGTCTTTTGTTAGCAAAAAAAAAAGCCTGTGCGCTGCTACCGATCAAAGGGGGGCTTAAATATTTCTACCCATCTGTGCGAAAACTCATCCCCCCGTTGATGAGTAATGACCACTTTGTTAGTGATGAAGCCCGCATTATACTAGTTTTAATCTATAGTATTAAGGGGGGTGGTGGTCTTTGTGAAAACATGCTGGACAGCGGCTATAACCAGCAAAAACCGTCTTACCACCGGACCAAATGTCTGCTTGTGATCTCCTGACATTGGGCTACATGTCAGTTTTCACTGCTTTCAAATTGGACCATTATTAAGGGTTTTATGGTGTAAAAAATGCTTTGATATTTTGTGGGTTTTTTCCTCAGAAATTTACAAATCCTACTGAGTTAAATGATAAAGATAGAGTCCAAATATTTGCTTTATGATACTAACCTTAAAACAAGAATTTACCACCTGAATAAATTGGTGTAAGGTACACTCCCCCGCCACACACACATCCTCACACATACAATAAAGATGAATCGTTCCTACCATAGTTATCAGTGTTTATCTTTTCCTGTCCCCAGGGCCGAATATTGGGTTTCACAAGCGAAGTTTCACTGCGACTTTTGCAAGTGTTGGATTGCTGATAATAAGCCAGTAAGTATGACATGAGATGTACACTACAGCATATACATGTATCATTCTGCTCCATTGGTGTCACTTGTAAATTCATTTGTAATTGATAACTATAAGCTTAGATTTTTTATGAAGATACCATTGAGTAGACAAAAGTGATATACATCTGTTTTTAGATTCGATACAGAAGCACTTTTGTATTTTTTTTTATTTCATATAGAGCCGAGATTTCCATGAAAGGGGGAAACGACATCAGGATAATGTCAAGAAGAAGATCGAAGAAGTAAGTATATGGTTAATCCAATATGTGAATTATATTTCCATGGGAGAAGTTATGGGACTTAACATTGAAAAACTACACATCGTCGCCTCAGTGCAACAAGGTTGTAACTGACATTTTGGCAAAATTGAGTTTTCTTCTGTTTCGGGATCTTTTGACCACTATCTACCTTCCATGAAAGTATTGAAGCTCTGTCTATGATATATGTGTCTACAGGCCCCAATGCAATAGGGCCATGACAACTGTGTGCTATAGTAATTGCAGCACTTCTTTTGCCTCCTTTAAAATTTGAAATATACAGATACAACCTTGTTGCACCGAGGCAACGACATGTAAAACGCACCTTCCGTTTAAGACACACCTAAAATAAGTATACCTATTTAGAGGGATTAATTATTAGCCAATGAAATAATCCCAATTATTCACTGCGTGCCTCTCGGGGGGAAAATGACACCCATCTGATAGCTCTTATCAGTGATAACTCACTGCTTACATGGCTCCAGCAATGGCCACGCCCATTGGACAATCCGCTACCTCTGTACATGTACATGTATAAAGATTGCATGACACCTTACACCTCCGGATATTGGCAACCTCGCCCATTTCTTGCTATGTCGCGCATAACTTAATTAACACACTACCTGTTATATCAGGAAGGGTATTATACTATCGGATATGTATGTGTTTTTAGCTATGTGAATTGAAAGTAAACATTGTTAGGGTGTGCCTGTTCTATATATAGATATATCTATATATATAGAAGGCACACCCTTGTTGGGGTGGGTAGAATGGTCTGAAATGGAAGATTGCTTCTGCTCAGAAAAAAAGCTATGTAGAGGTAAATTATCTCTACAATCTAACTGTCATCTAATGCTTGACATAGATGTCCTTCCTATTATGTTTTCATTTTTTCAGAATATTTATGAAAAAGGTGGTTTCAGGAGGGTAAAATCAAAGACTAAATTGATTCTCTGTATGGCCCTAGATTGCCTGCAGAGGTTTCCTGCCCGGGGGGGGGGGGGGCACTCCCTATATTTTCAATAGTAACCATGTGTCTACATAGCCCTTGACTTGGTACCCCTTTTAGCAGGGGAAATTCAACCAAAATATACCCCTTTTGATGGGAATCAGCTTGGAAAAGTACCCCTTTTGCTGCTGTTAGAGTGCAAGAAGACAAACTTGCAATTTGAGCACCCTTTCAACTGATTTTTCACATAAAATGTACCCCTTTCCTGGCCATATTTTGAGATTTTTCAGAAAAAGATACCCCTTTTCCGGCCACAAATGTCAGAATTTCCTGAAAAAAAAATACCCCTTTTCCAGCCATATTATGAGGATTTGCCTGGAAAAAAGTTGAGATTTTAAGGAAAAAATATACCTTTTGATATCAAACTCTAACTTTGGTTCTAATTGGAATATTTGAAAAATTCTTTCGCCATTGAAAAGTCTTATAAAATGATCCCCTTTTTGCCCAAATTGGGCCCAAAAATGCCCTTACAACTGGTCCAGGTGGGTCTGCCCCTAGGATCCAAAAAGTACCCCCTTTCCTGCTCGTTGTGTGTGCGGACATGGTTTCCACATATCAACAAGTGCCCCCCCACCCGGGGTTTCCTGCCTGCATGGTCCTGAGCTACACTCCCCCCCCCCCCCCGTACTGCTTGGTCATGGCTCAGCAGTCCTAGGCACCTCCCTTATACAATGCCATAACCATAATAGCCCCACAGGTACAGGGCCATCTGCACAGCTTGGTCACGGCTCAGTAGTCCCAGTTACAAGTACCTGTTCTTAACCCTTTAAAGGCTGCTAATGCTTTTGAGGCCCTCCAGGGAATATGACACTTTGCCCCCCCCCCATAATATACCCACAGTATGCTATATTATGCTATGATTTCAAAATTCACTGCCAATCTTCCCTAGAATAGCAGGCACACCCTTCCAGTAAAACATGTGTTACTCTTAACTACAATGTAGTATTGAAGTGTTGTATTTTTTTTTGCATGATTTTGGGTCAATAAATTTACTTTACTTGAAAGAATAAACAGAGGGCTGCATGAATCAACGAGATAAGGCATGGGATCTACCACATGTAGATGGCATGTCTTGACAATTATGAGACAAACTTGGCACAAAACTTCAAGAACTATCTCTTCGTTCGTTCAATAAAAAATCATTATATGAATAAACCTGATCTGTTTCTAAACTTTTAATGAAAATCATAGGTTCGAAAAAGCAGCGTCGCCAAGGCACAAAAAGAAGAAGAAATGAACGACTACCTCAGAGAAATGAATGAAGTAAGTAATGATGGACCATATCATTAACATTCATTTTACATCATAAAGTTCCCAATTTATCTTGATGATCAGGGTTTTCAGATCATTCAAGAAAGGGAGTTATTTGGAAAGCTATACGCTGATTTTGCTTTTACATTGTACATTGTATTAAAGAGGCATTATGTTTTTCCTTTTTCAGAATGCAATGAAGGCACTTAAGAAGGACTTGTTGACGAATCCGTCACTAGCATCACAATATGGAATCAAATTAAAACCTAAAGGTAAGGCAGAGGTATATGACGACAGTAAATACGTACTGGGTAGTCTCCTAAGGCTTAGTTGAAAAGGAAACTAGAGTAAAATAAGGATAAAATGCACAAAACATTTGTTGTTTAAGGCCACACAAAAAAAAATAAGTTGGTCTACGGATTTCCCTCTCCATATTTTCGGAAATACAAAATATTTTTTTTCTTTGACTTTGTTTCACTTTCTACAAGTTTTCTCTTTGTGATGTTTGGCAAAAAATTTTTTTAAATGAAAATTTTTCGCTCGCCTCTCTTTTCCGGCAAGGAATCCATTGGATGTCAAAAAATTCTTTAAAAAAACAACAAAATTTCGCACCATTTTTTCAAAACCACAATCCGTAGACCAACTTATTTTTTTTGGTGTGGCCTAATTGACATCTATTTGGCCCAGGGTATCCCCTGGGCTATTGGAGCCGGGTTTTCAGCCAGATCCACAAATTTGTAATCACCAAATTTAGGGTGTAATCATTCAGTGATATACTGTTAGTTTACACATTTTTCAAAAGCCAAAGGAAAGTTTCAAATCTCATCTATCAGACAACATATTGTCCTTTATGGTGAGTGATGTCTTTCTCTACGAAAAAAGCTGCTGTACTTACATCATGTTTTGGGAGCTATACTGACTACAAGTCCTTTAACCATTGGGTCTATGGGTCAGATATATTTTGGCGATGAAATTAGCACATGGAGTCCTATGGGTAATCACCAAGTAAGACACTTTTTTTCAGCAGGCAATGTTTACAGTGTCCAAGCTATACACATAACACATTGGGGACTGAGCGATAAACTAAGCATGCTAAGGATAAAGTTTTCTGTACAACGCCTATACGGACTAA
The DNA here is from genome assembly GCA_949317995.1 of Acholoe squamosa. Classification (NCBI taxonomy): domain Eukaryota; kingdom Metazoa; phylum Annelida; class Polychaeta; order Phyllodocida; family Polynoidae; genus Acholoe; species Acholoe squamosa. Next base: position 26,386,656 of record OX439042.1, read on the forward strand.
GCAGGATTATGTATTAGACCCGAGGTTCGACCTCGGGTCTCCTTCTAGTGGACACGTTTTCGCCGAAGCTTTTTGCGTATAGGGGTAATGTGCACCATAAATCGACCATTGCAAATTGGTATAGAATAATTTGTAAATTGTATTGGTATCAGATATATTGTAGCACTATTTATGGTAGGTCTACCCATGTATATATAGCCACATAGGGACGCTGTTGGGGCTAGTATAAATGCGGTCAGTAGCACGGACCATTGCCTCTTTGATTACATGTATATAGCCGACATAGGGACGCTGTTGGGGATGGTCTAAACGCGGTCAGTAGCACGGACCACTGCCTCTTTGATAACATGTACATAGCCTCTCATATGCAGTTAACCCTTTATGGATGGCATAATGCATTGATGCACAGTTAACCCTTTATGAATGGCATGATGAATTGATACACAGTTAACCCTTTATGGATAGCATGATGCATTGATGCACATTTAACCCTTTATGAATGGCATGATGCATTGATGCACATTTAACCCTTTATGAATGGCATGATGCATTGATACACAGTTAACCCTTTATGAATGGCATGATGCATTGATGCACATTTAACCCTTTATGAATGGCGTGATGCATTGATTCACTTTAACCCTTTATGAATGGCATGATGCATTGATTCACTTTAAGCCTTTATGAATGGCATGATGCAGTGATGCACTTTTACCCTTTATTGGTGGCATGATGGATTGATGCGCAGTCAACCCTTTATGAATGGCATGATGCATTGATGCACATTTCACCTTTTATGAATGGCATGATGCATTGATACACAGTTAACCCTTTATGAATGGTATGATGCATTGATGCACATTTAACCCTTTATGAATGGCATGATGCATTGATTCACTTTAAGCCTTTATGAATGGCATGTAGCATTGATGCACAGTTAACCCTTTATGGATAGCATGATGCATTGATGCACAATTAACCCTTTATGGATAGCATGATGCATTGATGCACAGTTAACCCTTTATGGATAGCATGATGCATTGATACACATTTAACCCTTTATGAATGGCATGATGCATTGATGCACATTTAACCCTTTATGAATGGCATGATGCATTGATGCATTTAACCCTTTATGAATGGCATGATGCATTGATACACAGTTAACCCTTTATGAATGGCATGATGCATTGATGCACATTTAACCCTTTATGAATGGCGTGATGCATTGATTCACTTTAACCCTTTATGAATGGCATGATGCATTGATTCACTTTAAGCCTTTATGAATGGCATGATGCAGTGATGCACTTTTACCCTTTATTGGTGGCATGATGGATTGATGCGCAGTCAACCCTTTATGAATGGCATGATGCATTGATGCACATTTCACCTTTTATGAATGGCATGATGCATTGATACACAGTTAACCCTTTATGAATGGTATGATGCATTGATGCACATTTAACCCTTTATGAATGGCATGATGCATTGATTCACTTTAAGCCTTTATGAATGGGATGATGCATTGATGCACATTTAACCCTTTATGGATAGCATGATGCATTGATGCACAATTAACCCTTTATGGATAGCATGATGCATTGATGCACAGATGCACATGTAACCCTTTATGGATAGCATGATGCATTGATGCACAATTAACCCTTTATGGATAGCATGATGCATTGATGCACAGTTAACCCTTTATGGATAGCATGATGCATTGATACACATTTAACCCTTTATGAATGGCATGATACATTGATGCACATTTAACCCTTTATGAATGGCATGATGCATTGATGCACATTTAACCCTTTATGAATGGCATGATGCATTGATTCACTTTAACCCTTTATGAATGGCATGATGCATTGATTCACTTTAAGCCTTTATGAATGGCATGATGCAGTGATGCACTTTTACCCTTTATTGGTGACATGATGGATTGATGCACAGTTAACCCTTTATGAATGGCATGATGCATTAATGCACATTTAACCCTTTATGGATAGCATGATGCATTGATGCACAGTTAACCCTTTATGGATAGAATGATGCATTGATGCACATTAAACCCTTTATGAATGGCATGATGCATTGATTCACTTTAACCCTTTATGAATGGCATGATGCATTGATTCACTTTAAGCCTTTATGAATGGTATGCAGGGCTTTTGACAGGGCTGCGCAGTGCGCAATACACGCATTTAATGCTTAAATGTCGCATTTAAATGGCTAGAATAGCCATTCATTTACAGAATGGCGCATTGTATTTGCTAAAAAGTGTGCAATTGGCGCATTGCAAAAAATCCTGTCAAAAGCCCTGGGTATGTAGCATTGATGCACAATTAACCCTTTATGGATAGTATGATGCATTGATGCACAGTTAACCCTTTATGGATAGCATGATGCATTGATGCACAGTTAATCCTTTAAGGATAGCATAATGCATTGATGCACATTTAACCCTTTATGAATGGCATGATGCATTGATGCACATTTAACCCTTTATGAATGGCATGATGCATTGATACACAGTTAACCCTTTATGGATATCATGATGCATTGATGCACATTTAACCCTTTATGAATGGCATGATGCATTGATGCACATTTAACCCTTTATGAATGGCATGATGCATTGATACACAGTTAACCCTTTATGAATGGCATGATGCATTGATGCACATTTAACCCTTTATGGATAGCATGATGCATTGATACACAGTTAACCCCTTAGGGATAGCATGATGCATTGATGCACAGTCAACCCTTTATTGATAGACAAGGCATTGATGTGCAGTTAACCCTTTTATGGATGTCATGATGCATTGTCAGCAAATATGTCAGTAATAATGCACTATTTGTCAGCAATTAGTCAATTTATGTTAGTAATTACTCACTTTTTGTCAGTGATTAGTCCAAATATGTCAGTAATAATGCACTATTTGTCAGCAATTAGTCAATATAATTTGTAAGTTATTACTCACTATTTGTCAAAATATATCAGTAATAATGCACTATTTGTCAGCAATTAGTCAATACATGTTAGTAATTGCTCATTATTGGTCAGCAGTTCATCAACATATGTCAGTAATCACTCACTATTTGTCAATATCTGATTGAATATTGAAAATTGAATTGAAAATAGCATTGAAAATTGCATTAAAAACTCGGGTCTTTTAGGTCTTAGACCTAACCTGCTCCATCTTTAGCCAATTAGTTGATCCCAGCAATTCACTGCGGTCCTTGCGGGGGCCGACTGGTACCCATCTGATAGGTCTTATCAGTAGAACTCGCTGGTAACAAGCTTCAGTAATGGCGGCACCCATGGTACAACCTGCTAACTCGGAATACCCTGGCCTCAGACAAGCTGGTAGGGGTTAAGCACAGAATAAAACACAGAAAGGCGGCAAAACACGAAACACTGCACAGTGGCCCTGACACTTGTCTACCTACTGCCCTTAGCTGTTTTTATGCCTTTTTTACTGCAACCAGATCGTGTTTAGGCCTTGCGTTGATGCCGTGTCCGGCAACTGGCTGCCTACAGCTGCGGAAGGCGTAAACGGAGTTGCCATGTGTGTGTTCAGTCCCAGTACTGGCATTACCTGCATGTTTAACTTGACAATCACTATTTTTGTTAATACTAGGAGTACAAGACAATGTAGTATATTATTTTGACACAGCGTGTGATGGAGATTAAGAGAAGAGAATCATATTTCAGCTTTGAGTAAGATTAAAAATATCACTGTACAAATAGACTGAAAAAGGGCTTCTATAGCAGATTCCTTGGTTCTTTATGATAATGGCGTTACTATGCTAAATATTAATTGCATAGATATCAATTTTGACTCATCAGTGTGGGTAGCTCAACTGAGATACTGAGTGACATATTTCTACTTATACATTGTACTCACAGGTTGTAGATAGCAAAATCAATTCATTGCATGAAGCCCTGGTCCATATGTGATCTATATCACAAGTTCAATCTTTTACATCTGTTTTGATGATTGAAACCATGACAATGTAAAAGTACCATATATTCATTTTCTGAAATCAGAACCAGAAGTACTACCTGAGTATGGTCCAGCACCAAGGCCAGAGTCGTCAGTGTCAGATGAGGATGATTCAGACAGTGATAGTGAGGACTCTCCCAACACTGAAGACTCAGAAGAGACACCGTCAGCTAGCGTAACATCCACAGTGGGAACCTGGCACATGGCAGCATCTGAACAAGGCTACCCATACTATTGGAACGACATCACATCAGGTAACTTTTCCTTCTGGTGCCTACCCGGTAAGACTTTAAGAGCACGGTTGATGATAGGGTTTCGAACTCCAGAAAACATAAATGTAGCTAGGAGTTGCAATGCTGTTACTTAAATCAACGGACACGTTTAACTCCCATTTATACCTCTTATCATGTGTTTTTTTTCCCGGCTTGCAGAGGTTTCTTGGGTGCCGCCCCCTGCATACTTGGAACAGCAGACAGTGAGTATAGTATTGTGATACAGTGCTATCATCATACAATTACCGGAATGGAATATTATCGTAATATGTTAATACCGGTAGCTAAATGCATGTTCTCTTGACTTTGATTTGCTCTATGTGCGTTACAGAATAGGAATGCTTATCTTTTCAAATTCAGTGCATATTATCTGTGAATTCTACAATACACTGATTCAGTTGGTGGTCAGTTGGGAGTAGTTTTGGGAAGAGATGAGAGATAAGATAAGGGTCCAATTGAAGCCTTCTACTCCTGGCCCCTGGTTTACAAAATATCTCTGTTTTTCTTAAAGAGGTAATTTCTATTACTAAATAGGCTGATTTTCTTTTTCTATATTTCATCAAGTCATTTTCTGATTTGTTGGCAGATACCTTTATAAGGTATTATTACGGCATTACCACCCCTGGAATCTTCCATTTTTTAAGGCCATGTTTCCCTCTCTCAGTACCCAGTACAAAAGTGTACCTGGAGTATGGTTGTAGACCCATAGAACCTAGAAAACCCATTCAACTGTGGCCCTTCCAACCCAGTAATCCTCATTAATGAATAAGGTCTGGCTGAGGAGATTTCCCTACGGCCAGTTATAATCTACTAATTGTCTCTCCACCACTCTAAGCTGTCCAAATTGGATGTGGCCTGGTAGTAATTGGGTAGACATGGTTATACCTTCTGTCAGGACAACTGGTTGACAAGTACTATATAAATCTATTACTGGAAACCAGAAATGGCATGTGGCAAGTCTGGTATCCGCGTTGGTGCTCATATAAATATATGACGTCATGTTGTAAGGACTTCTAAAGGGCAGGTTCCACATTCCATAATTCACACAAAAATTGAAAGCTTAGAAATCAGTGTTCTTACTAATTTGGTTGTGTCAAGCATTTATGAAGAATAAATTATGAAAACATGATTCTTAGTTGCTAAATATTTATATTTGTGTCCATGAACTACTTCGTTATATCAAATGTACTACATGGAACTCCTCCTTAAGGTGTCCAACACAGTGGCCTCCCTCCCCCTCCCCACTCGCCGTGATTGGCTGAAACCCCACGTCCCCGTCTTTGATTGGCTGTTGGTAGTGGCCGGACGCATACACATAGACGCATTGACCGTGTGTACCCGTCTTTAATTGGCGTTATCCGTCACCTGGGTGCATACTTACCATTTGATTGGCTGTTGGTAGTGGCCTGACCCAGTTTCTTCGCGCCAGAAGCCACGTGTTCACTGGTACTGCTGCAGTAGCTTCAGTACCAGCGAAAGTGCTTTTGTTTACAATGCAGCAATGTGTCTGCGTTTTTGGCCCTAATATGTCAATATTTGAAAGGAAACTGGCTTTATTGTCGCAGTACACATGGATTATTGTCACAACTCGTCCTTGTTTGCCGCATGGTACCGAGAAATTGAAGGAAAATATTAGATTTGAACAAAATCATGACACCGCGTGCTGCGCGGCCCGTTGGTGGTCCGCGATTGGTGGTCCGAGAACAGGTCTGTATCATTCTTTCATCAGTACCCTCAAAACATCGCTAAAATTGCAAAAATGATCGACAACTTTGTTCCCATTGTGCAGATTCGAAAATAAAGACCGCCATGACGTTCGCCAGCTCGAGCTACCCTTAATCTATAGGTCACACTATTGGAAACTCCTATTATTAAGGGAGATGTGATTTTTTTTTGTAAAACTGCCAGTTCTTGGACCTCTGCCAGTGCCTGGACTGGCGTGTGCCCCCGCGTCCCAAAAAACCCTTTATTTCGATCCATTCCTTCCTCAAACCTGTCCTTTTTCGCTACTGACACTTAAAACATATAGGTTTTGGCTGGAGGTAGGGCACAGGTGGACCAGCTCAGGCTGAAAAGACCGCTAGTTAAAAAAATTATTTCGCTTATTCTTTTCCGAAACAAATTTTTTAGGGGGGCATGTTCTTTAGGGGGTCGAAACACCCCAGATTGATACCAAACATTCCATATCCGCGCATATTATTTGCATAATTAGCATAATTATGCAGTATCTTGGTACTGTTCAATATAATATAGATATGTTCCATTGGTCCCTTATAGAATTTGTATGCTTGCAAGTATAATCTACTGACTGCACCTAGTGACTAGTGGAATCTGAACAATAGAAAAGAAATACCCCTCCCCTACCTTCCTATAGCATCAAGCAAGTTGTTCAATGGAGGCAGCCATTGCTTGATCACATGCTTAAACCTTTTAGATCCAAATGCTAGTTACCAGTGCATTATCACTGTTGATAAGCTTTACACATCAATACCTGCAGCAAGCCCTGTTTGCACGGAAAGGATGTCTTTCTATTTCTCCATTCTCTGGTGTTCGATTGAAAATGTTGATGTCATTCTGTGTTTTAATTTGTGTTTTAATCTGTGTTTTTATGGTACATGTATTGAGTTTAGGGCTATAACAGGTTAGTGTTAGTGCTATGGTATGAATACTCACTATTTGTCAAAATATGTCAGTATCTATGGACTATTTGTAAGAAATTACCGTAATCTCCCGCGTATAAGACGCGTCCTCTACACCAAACAAAATGCTGGGGAGTCTTATAGGATGTATTGAAATTGGGGGTGCGTCTTATACGCGGGGTAATTTTACTATAGAAATGTATTGAATTTACAAATATCAGCATTAAAATGTGCGTCTTATACGCGAAAATGCATGTGCTGAGTTTGGGGTGCGTCCTATACGCGCAACGCGTTTTCTATGCGGGAGATTACGGTAGTTATTATATGTTAAAGGATTGAAAAATATTCCCAAAACCCTCTCCGGTTTTTTTTGGCACAAATTTTACTAAAAAATTCCAGAAGTCAGCAATTCAGTTGGTCGACGTTTCGACTCTTTCGAGTCTTCATCAGGACTGTTTTATTATAGTCTGTCACATGGTTACATAGAGATAGGAGTCCTTCTGCAGGAGTCATTTCGGAGTTTGAAGTTGGTTACTAACATCACATGGTGTCACTATATAATAACTGGGCGATATGCAGGTACTGGAGCAGCACACAGGTAAATATCCACTGTGTTGACCCTAAATAATTTTTAAAAATTTTTATAAATGGGTATGGTGTAAGTGTTTGTATAGTTTTTCTAAAAATACATTTATTTTTTAAAAAAAACCATGGAGGGTTGGCCCGGGGAAATAGAGCAGAGAAGTCACTTCATGTCGATATCATAGTTTGTACAAGTGGCCACTCGGGTGGTAGCCATAGTGATTCCTCTGGTTTCTGGGTAGGATGGGTGTTGGTGTGGTAATCACAAAAGTCTGATCGTCTATATGTGCAAAGTCTATGGGTGGGTTTTCTTCCCATGGGTAGGGTATTTCTACTGTGAAATCACCTAAAGGCCCTTCTTCAGGGTCTTCTGAAATGTTATTGTTACAAGTGTGGTCATTGGTGGTATTAGGAGGTGTGGTGCTGGGCAGTGTTAGAAGTCCCACACTGTGCAGAGTTTGTGTCAATAAGTCTGGGATTGGTTGTTCATCGAGTACCGGTGTGGCGGTGTCTTGGTCTGGCGTAGGTAAGTCTTGTAAGTCAATGTCGTTATCTCTGTCAAACCTAATTTCCGGCCATTTAGGGATGTTTTCCGGTAGGCTGGTTGACAATGGGTGTATGGCAGCTGTTGGTAAGTTGGTTGTGTCTACGGCATTTCTGTACACCTGGTTGTGGTTGTTGTCACGGCAGCGAGTGTATTCTTGCAGCAGCTCTAGATAATTGGGTGGAAGACTATTGGTGGGTCCCTGTGGGTTATTAAAAGGGATGTAACTCAAACCTGGTCCCAAATTTGTGGATGGATGATGTCTTCGCTGGTGTCTTGTAAAGTTGCAGCGTTTGGCGAAAAGTTTGCCACACTCTAGACAGGTGATCTTAGAGGGGCCATGATTGAAGTTTATATGTCTGCGTAGTCCTATGATTGATTGGCACCAAATTTTGCATCCGTCACATTTGAGACCCATCTTGGAGAGTTATAATCGGTCGTTTAAACCCAGCGGTTGCCAGGTAGATAGAAGTCTAATCCACGCTTGTTCTAGGCGCAACCGTTCATTCAAATGTTGCGCTGTGCTGTCTATGACGCTCATTCTCACGTTGTCATGGCCACAGCCAGTGTCGTCACGGTAATGTGTTGCGACGTTGGTGTCACGTGGCGGTCCGTCTCGTGGGCGTATATCGCCCAAGTGTTGACCCAGTCTTATCTTGGCTGCGTGCCCCGTCTGGCCTACATATTGTTTTTTACATTTGGCACATGTTAGTACGTAGATAACGTTGTTTGTGCGACAAGTGTTATATCCTACAATGCGATAAGATCTGCCATTGACTGTGCTGGTGATTTCTGTTGCATCTTCCATTCTGACACAGTATTTGCATCTTCCACAGGTTGTGCAGCCTGGTGGTTTGGATTGATATGGGTGTGGGGTATGGATTAAGCCGGTGCGCAGGCTATGTGCCTTCCTGTAGGCTAGCATAATTCTGGGTGGATATTTCTCATTCTTTATTGGATCTGCAGTAAGGACTGGGGTGAGTTCCCGTAGGTGTCCCGGTAGGCTGTTGTGTTTGGGATTGTATTCTGTCACATATGTTATCACTTGTTTGTCTTCCTTGGGTTCTGGGTGAAGTAAGTTTTGTCTGTCTAGACCTGCTGCTCGGGCTGCTGCTATTCTCAGTAGCTTGCTGGGGTATCCATGACTTTTGAAGCTATTCAGTAGGAATTTGCTATCTCTCTCGTAGTTTTGTGGATCAGCATCACTTTTTCTGAGTCTCATCAGTTGAGAGAAGGGAATAGACCTTTTCAGGGCGAAGGGGTGGTAGGATGAGTAGTGTAGATAGGTGTGCGCGTCTGTAGGTTTGGTGTAGAGACGTGTTTGAAGATGGCCTGTTTCTGTTTTGTAGACAGTGGTGTCCAGGAAGTTGACCTCCTTCTTACTACTTTCCACTGTAAATTTGATGGTTGGGTGGAAGGAGTTGATAAATTCTGTGAACTCTCGTGTTTCATCTGCCCCATGTATGATGGTGAAAATGTCGTCGATATACCTGTACCAAGTAATTGGTTTCACTCTGCTTTGTTGTAGGATACTTTCCTCCAGTCTGCCCATAAAGAGATTGGCATAGTTTGGGGCCATCTTGGTTCCCATGGCGGTTCCCTGTAGCTGTAGGTAATAATTACCATTGAACTCAAAGGCATTCTTTGTTAGAATGAAGTGTAGTAGCTTAGCTATGACGAAGGTGTGTGGGGTTTTGATTAATCTCTGATTCAAGTAATCCAGGCTGGCAGAAATGCCCTCTGCGTGGGGTATACTTGTGTAGAGAGAGCACACATCTATAGTGATTAGCATGTCGTCTTCTTGAAGTGGGGCTAGATTTTCTACAATGTTGATGAATTGAGTGGTATCTTTGATGTAGCTGGGGAGTGACGTGGCCAGTGGTTTGATGATTTTGTCCACATATTGGCTAATCTTTTCTGTGGGTCCCCCACAGCCGGAGATGATGGGTCTCCCTGGGTTGTTTGCCTTATGTATCTTAGGCAGAGTGTAGAACTTGGGGGTTCTAGAGTAATAATATTATATGTTAGTAATTATTCACTATTTTTCAGCAATTAGTCAATACATGGTAGTAATTACTTACATTTTATCAGCATTTGGTCAATATATGTTAGTAATTGCTCACTATTTGTCAGCAATTAGTCAATATATGTTAGTTATTACTCACAATTTGTCAGCAATTAGTCAATATATATAAGTAATTACTCACTATTTGTCAGCAATTAGTCAATATATGTCAGTATTTACTCACATTTTGTCAGCAATTAGTCAATATATGTCAGTATTTAATCACATTTTGTCACCAATAAGTCATTATATGTCAGTGCTTTGTCATTATTTGTCAGCAAGTACCGTATTCTCCCGCATAGAAGACGCGCTGCGCGTATAGGACGCACCCCAAACGCAGCACATGCATTTTCGCGTATAAGACGCACCTCTTAGGGGTGATTTTTGTCAATCCAGTACTGTTCTATAGTAAAATTACCCCTCTTATAAGACGCACCCCCAACTTTAGAAAATCCTATAAGATGCACCAGCATTTTGTTTGGCGTAGAGGATGCGTCTTATACGTGGGAGTTTACGGTAGCTGATATATACCAGTACTAAGTCACTATGTATATATCAGCAATTAGTCAATATATGTCAGTATTTACTCACTTTTTGTCAGCAATCAGTCAATATATGCCAGTACTTAGTCATTATATAACAACAATCAGTCCATTTATGTCAGTAATTACTCACAATTTGTCAGATATTAGTCAATATATGTCAGTATTTACTCACATTTTAAAGGGCATGTTGTGGGTTAAAAATCTAATCAAATGATGTCAAAATCGTATTCCTCATATTTGATTTTCCTAGTAAAAGTGGGTTTCTAATAAATACTCAAATTATTTACACATGTAATCATACCAACTTTACACAGATTTGGGGTATGGATGTGAGACAGGCAGATTCAGGGTCTGTGGTTGGTGACGTCACATCAGGGCCCTCCCCTTGTTTTACCTACTGTAGCCTATCCACTACCTTGCACTATAAAACCCATCAATTTGATACAAAAATAGATCTTAATTTTATAACCTTTATACAAATGTTGTAATCTTTTGCTCTGTGATAAAACAGATGAAAAATAGTTTCCATGAAGTCCATATTGCACTTATCCATACTGAACTCATGACTGATGTTTGATTCTATACACTTGGTTTCATGACTGAAGGGGTCATACAGGATTTGTTCTGTACGAACAACACAAGGAGGGGGCACCAGGGATATCAACATAATTAAAACCTCCTTAAACTGCCATTGGGCCTGGTGTTAATTGATACCACACACCCCTGTAGAAGCCTGTAGCATATCTGTGGTCTCGGACATGGGGTGTGCCTGTGATGTTTATTGTCCCTCCCTGGTCCTCAGACCACCACCACAGGAGGCCAACCCTCAGCCTTATCAGCACTTACACCCCTTTTCTCACCCAACACGGACATACAACACTGGCATACACATTCTCATAGATAATTGTACCTACATTTTCACAATTCAAACAAACTTTTATATAATGTTTCCATGTGACGAGTGTGTATGGCATATGGAGGTAATATCTTCATGTTAATTTCATTCAATAACAACATTTTGTAGGTAGCTTTAGCCCATTGTAGGTGCCTTCCCTATACTGTAGACCTTTCAATATGGAGAGGAGACCCTGATGTGATGTCACACACCTAGAACCCAGATCAGCCCATTTTAGGGGGGCGTGGTCACTTGGGGCAATTATCTAGCTGTAGCTTTATAACAGTTCATCACTGCACCATAATAATTTCATTTATTTTCCCGTGATTTGGGAGCCAATTATTTTGTCTAAAGTCACTTTTAACCCACAAGATGCCCTTTAAAAGCAATAAGTCAATGAATGTCAGTACTTTGTCGCTATTTGTCAGCAATTAGTCAAAATATGTCAGTAGTTATGCACAATTTGCCAGCAATTAATTAAAATATGTCAGTACCTATGCACTATTTGTCAGCAATTAGTCGATATGTCAGTGGGCTTCCCTAGCTCACTTAAAAGAGTCTATTTCTCCTCTTTCCTTTCCCCTCGGATGTGTGTGGTGCACATATGCGCTGGCACTGACACATTCCTCTGTGAAATTGTAGTTCTCACCATGAATATGACCTCAGCTGTTGAAATGGCGTTAAACATTTATTACTCACTCACTCACTCTCGATATGTCAGTAATTACTCGCTCTTTGTCAGCAATTAGTCAATATATGTGGATCAACACGGTAAAAGGTACTTGTCAACCAGTTGTCCTGACAGAAGATATAAGGATGTCTACCCAATTACTACCAGGCCACATCCAATTTGGACAGCTTAGAGTGGTGGAGAGACAATTAGTAGACTACAACTGGCCATAGGGAAATCTCTTCAGCCAGACCTTATTCAGTAATGAGGATTACTGGGTTGGAAGGGCCACAGTTGAATGGGTTTTCTAGGTTCTATGGGTCTACATGCATACTCCAGGTATACTTTTTGTACTTTAATGGAAAGGTTTCAATATTCAATCTTCAAGAGATCATCTGCCACTACAACAATGTTGTACCTATCAGTTATTTTTTTTAAAGTATCTTAAACCTCCATAAGCCTTCATAATAATTGCATCATTTACCTTTGTATCCATTACCTTTGCATCCTTTACCTTTGTATCCATTACCTTTGCATCCCTTTTTGTACTTTAATGGAAAGGTTTCAATATTTAACCTTCAAGGGGTCATCTGCCACTAAAACAATGTTATACCTATCAGTTACTTTTTTTTAAAGTATCTTAAACCTCATTAAGCCTTCATATTAATTGCATCCTTTACCTTTGTATCCATTACCTTTGCATCCTTGTTTTACATTTTCTGTAAATTTTTCTTATAACTTATCAATGATTTTGTGACTTTGGGTAATAGAAAATGGGAAAGAATTTTCTCAGAGGTTTAGAGCCCCACTGCCTCTGCCCACATCACCTCCCGGCTGGGGAGGTTTCAGATACGACTGACCTAGGCCTGGATTGTATTCTGTTGAATAAGCTGGTTGATAAGAAAAACCCTGATACATTGTATAGACTAAAACTCTCTCTCTCTTTCTCTCTGATCTCTTTAAATCAATGATCAGGGGATACAGGATACACCACAGGAACACCCTAAAGAATCATCACAAGAGCCCACAATGAAGAAAAAGAAGAAAAAGCGGTCTAAAGAATTAGAAGAAACAGTGGCCAGTACCTCAGACACTGAGAAACAGATAACCAACGAGCCTGAGGTACCGGTGGCCAAAAAGCTAAAGACTGAGGAACCAGAACCAGTGGTAGTCGCTGACATCCCATTACCGTGTGACATCCCTCTCCCACCTCCCCCTGGTAGTGAGAATGAAGCACAAAGTGATAAGACACCGGCTGAGGAGGAAGAGGAAGAAAGCAAGGAGTCTGACGAAGAGACAACCAAAGCCGAGTCATGTCGTCCGAAATCAAACATTGCATATGGCACATGGGAACAGATTGAGGAGCAACCGAAGTATGTGGTTTACATTGTTTGCCTCTCCATGTGATATTATATTTATTCATAAGTGCTTTCTAGTACCGGTACATGTAGTACAGTTATATACAAGATGTACGGTAGGTGTATTGTATATTTATTAGGTGTACACCCATGTTTGCCACAATGACTAAAACAGTCAATTCTCACTGATTTTGTAGGAGAGATTGCTTATACATGTACACAATTTTCACAAACTCTAGAAATATGTAGATTGATTCATATTTTCGTTCCACTTCAGAATGGAAGACATAGACCTAGGACTACCTCAAGTTAAAGAAGAACAAGTGGTGACAATTCCAGTTGCCGAACCTAAGTTTAAGTTCCGAGAAAAGACTGTCTCCTCTCTTGGCTCTGGTCCAGTTTTCTTCAAGAAACCGAAAAAGAAAATGACTGCTGCCCAATTTTTGAAGAAACGGGAAGACAGCTAATGTAATTTTATAAAATGGGAGTAGTTTTGTGACAGCGGGTATGTTTTCATAATCTAATAAACTTCCAGTCAATAGGTTTCAGTTATACTGATGGAACTCGACAGTTCTTCATTGGAAGAAAGGCAGCGTCTTGTGTGCTTGATGTGAGCGTCTAGTAAATAATCATTATAAACTATGTCAATGTAGTTTATCCACTTCATTTGTAAATAAACATTTAATAAATTTAATTGTGCTTTGTCTATCAACTGAATTGTTAACTCAAAACGAGTAATGGGAGAGGGTAGGGACAAAGCGAATTAAGACACTGAAAGAAATTTTAAAACGAGCAGGTCAGCATGCCTCCTAATGCTGAAGTTTTAGGAAGGGATCGACTTTCATCAAAATTGCCACCCTTCTTCCTCTCTATGGGTCATGGGTTGAGTAGACAGCCATGGGGACCAGAGTGGCGCCTTCCTTAGCCGATCAGCCATTTGGGAAAAAGATACTTATCCCAACCGTAAAAGGCCTACAATGTAGGCTACCGTAATCTCCCACGTATAAGGCGCACCTAGAGTTTTGGAAAATTCTCAAAAAAAATGAAAAATTCATAACTTTGGTTCTACTGAATGAATTTTCAAAATTCAAAAACCTATGTGTAGCTTGGGCCACCCCGGACCCTCCTGGGCCCCCATATGTCCTATTATGACCAAGGGGGGATGTAAGATATCAAAAGAAAGGTCTTGGTGTCCCCCTTGTGTATCCAATGAGAACTAAAACCCCCCGTATAAGACGTGCCTTATACATGGGAGATTACGGTAGATTCAGTTAGTGGTCAGTCTGGAATAGTTTTGAGAAGATCGCAGATAACAGATAAGATAAGTGTCCAATTGAGGCCTCCTACTTCTGACCCCTGGTTTACAAATCTCTATTTTTTCTTAAAACAGTTATTTATTTTACTAAAATGGCTGTATTTCTTCTACACATCCCCTGGTTTGAAAATTCCTGATTTATTTCCGATTTTTCTGTTCATTTTTCTTCTAATCTTTCAATGATTTTGTGATTTTGAGAAATTTCCCTTTCATTTTCTATGGCCCAGATGTTAAGAGCCCCACTGTCCCTGCCCACCTCACCCTCCCGTCTGGGGAGGTTTCAGAAACAACTGACGACTGACTGGATTCATTAATGGCAGTGTTGGATACAGGGGATTGGGGCGAGGCTTCTGAATGGCAGCTGAAATTCATCAGCCACCTGGACAGGTCACTCTGATTTATCTGGTTAAAATATAATATTCGTTATCAGTATCTGATTAAACGGAGAACCAGCTTGTCTCCTACACCATGTACATAGTATTGAAACAGGACACGTATGATATTTAAGTTCTTTAATGTGTTTTTGTTTTTTTTCCAATGAGTTTCGTATGAAAAATTAGTCTTGCTGACTGACTCCTCTTTGGGTATATATACTCATACAATTTACAGAAACCAGTAGAAGTATGGAAGGGAGATGCTCGTGGGTCTCGTACATTACCTATATTATCAATATTTAATGAAAACAACTCAGACTGGCGAAATCCTCCTCGTTTCATCTCCGCTGCTGGACAATTTTCGGTCAAGGCATTGCATAAATAATATTTGGAAGTACATTTATGCACATTTCATGAAAAAACACTCTGGGAATCCAGGTAGTACAAAACTTGTTTCTGCATCGTGTTCAACTGACCGCATACAGCAAGGCTTTACATTATATTCCATAATGATATTTCGGCTCTCATGCAGCTTGAAGTTGAACCATATCAGCGTCTAGGCCTCAAGTACCTGTAATTTTAATCTTAGCAACGCTTACCTTTTGGCATTATATGACTACTATCACAGTGTACCGTAGTATTTACACAATTATGACATATTTAATCTACTTTGGCTTTCTACGCAGACTATCCAACTTTTGTTTCATTATCTGAGATGCTAGTTTGGGTTCGGCTCGTCCTTGCGTTTCTTTCTGAAGTTGACCAATGAGATAGTTGAATACTTTCTCCTTTCCATTTAAGTAGGAGTCAACCTGAAATGTTCAACTTGTGAGTTAAAGTACAGTAAATGCATGACTATAGTAAACTGATCATAATGAAAAATATAATTTCTTTAAAATAAAATCAACCTCCATTCTCAAATTTACGAGGGAAATTGATAGACCAACTACCAGATTTGTCAAATGAAAAATAACAAACAAAAATTTCATTCCTGACTTGTACAGTCGGGTCTTACCGAATTGGAATGTTCCTGGAGAACCTTATCACATGCATCAGTGATAATGACTGAGTCGGTTACTAGTGTCCATCCGTTCTCTTCTACTATCGCCCGTGGAGAGCGCGGTTCTGACATCACCATCTGCAGCACCTGAAACATGTTTTTGGTCATCATTTAGGTACATTTATAGCTACTTTAATGGTAATCACAATTAATGCGTTCGATTTTTAAGACCCTGAGGAACTTGAAAATAATTACCTCACATATCTAACGCGGCTTATATATAAAACTAAGCCTAACGGCACCTTATAGGATGCTCCTGAAATCAGGGTATGCCTTATAATTTGCCAGAAATCAAGTCCCACCCGTGCTTTTTACCACTGAGTTCAACACAGGGTGTGCCTTATATACAGTGTCAGTTTATATTCTGGATATTATTGCAATTCGGTAAATTGATAGGCTAGCAATCTCTTTATATTTACTTACCTTCTTGGCCACTTTAGATGATATGGTACCGGCGGCTAATAAATCAGCTACCTCTCCTAGTATATGTGGTGTGACAGGACTGCATATGAAAGAAATCACATAGATTACTCTGATTATGAGATGGTATTTCTACATGCAACAAATAGTACAACAGTCTACATATTAAATCATACCCATAACAATTGTCCCTCTTAGTTCTGGGATCTGGAAGGATAAGAGCCTGCAGATTTGCATATACTGCACAGATTGAGGAAGCGACACAGGGAGAGATATCCTAAATGATATCCATATAAAATCTAAATCTAAATATAATGTATGAAAATCAGTATATACCGGTTCTACAAAGCTCCATAAAAGACTACCTGGATGTAATGTCAATGTCCTTTTTATTGAGTGCCCCCAGTAGTTCATTGTGCAGTAAGTTGGCGGCCACAGTGATGGTATCCTTATCCATGTTCTTCACCATTTCTTCAAAAAATGTGCGCAGGTCAGGATCGTTCTGAAAGGTGGAATACCAGCGCCCTAGAGTGCATGTACAGGTATATCTACTGGGGGTATATAAGAACTGTAAAATTATCTGAAAAAAATCCATGAAGGAGTATCACTATGAATTAAAATGATGAAGAGAAGTACTTACTGGTATATGCAACCCATTTATCACACAATCTAATTTCAAGAAATTTGATACATAAGAATTCCCTGCACACACCTCTAATTGGAACATAGGTACAGCTGCACTTACCACAAGTATGATGCTCTGTAGCATTGATATACCGTACTGTTTCTTAAGTCGCTGTCTTGTCTCATCAGGGAGCTGGGTCATTCTACGTCTAACATTGTCAACATTGATATAGCACCCAGCCACACCCTGTGGGAGGGGCGGTGATGTGTCTGTGCGCAGTACCAGAGGGGGCAGGTTAGGTTCAGGCAGAAAGCGGTAATCATGCACCTTCTCCTTGTCTCGCATGGCAATGGTGGTCCTGGAAGATCACATAATATACATAAAGATAAATGCACCTGTCGAAACCGATTTGGAAATAAGATTTCGATCTCCTCAGTAAGCTGTATAATTATGGGTAAAATTTTATATAATTGAAAATGGAGAATTATTTTGTATATTCTAGGCATCAAGTGTAATATCTGATACCATCCAAACAAACTTAAATTTTTCTACCGTAATCTCTCGCGTAAACGGCACATCTTATATGTCAGGCGCAAATCACCAATGGGCGCTATTCACAAATAGCTCAGCGCAATTTGGGAATTGCGCAGGATTGGAGCCACGCAAAGCTCCAATGTCTCCTGTCTATATGTTGCATTATATTTTCAAATAGAAATCGATGAGAAATGTTGCCTCATCGATTGAAAAACATAAATACTTATCTTCTAAAACTACCACACAATTAGATTTTATAAAATCTGAATGAACTTTATTGGAAGCTCGCACTATTGGTGCCTGGCGCAAGACGAAATTGGCGATCGGCGCAGATTGGCGAAATGCGCCTAACATTATATGCAAGGTTTTAGTTCTCCCTGCATCCACAAGGGGGAAATCAAGAGCTTTCTTTTGATATCTTACACTCCCACTAAGTCATAATATGACATAGGTGGGTTTAGGAGGTTCCTGAGTGACTTAGGGAGTGGTCATTATTTATCAACGGGGAGGTGGTGGGTTTGAGGGGGGGGGGCATAAAATTTTCAGACCCCTCCCGAGGGGGGGACTAAAAAAATTTTGACCCCTCTTGAGGGGGGGCTAAAAAAATTCACCCTCTTTTTAGCAAAAAAGCCAGCGCGCTACTATAGATCAAAGAGGGGCGCAAAAACTCTCCGCGCCTCTGGCGTGGGGGGGCGCAAAAAATTTTGACTGCCATCGAGGGGGGGGCGTAAAAAATTTTCATGCGTCCGCGCGAAAACCCACCACCCCCCTGTTGATAAATAATGACCACTCCCTTAGTACACATAGCTTTTTGAATTTTCAAAATCCATTCAGTAGAACAAAAGTTATGAATTTTAACTTTTAAGACGCATCCAGTCTTTGGGCTGGTTCTATAAGGCGCAGTAGGGCTCTGATTCACGTATAAGATGCTCCTTATACGCGGGAGTTTAATTAAGGTACATCCAACGAACATAAATCATGAGATCAATCCACGGTGACACAGATGGTCAATATGTTTCTCATTTCCCTTTAATCATAAGATGCTTCAACAGTTTGCATATTTATTACTTACTCTGTTTCACCATCATATGCCCTGGTTTCATTTACAACTTCATTGCCACTTTCCAGTATTGCCGATTGCCGTTCTATCTCATAATCTGAAAGGGTATGATATAAATTTGAATGGCAACAACTCACTTGTCTTGCCTTTCTCTGTCTATACCTCTAATTACTTTGTTTACAACCGTTCACAAAACCTTTGATGCCATATACTACAGATACTTCTTTCAGGAAAACTATAAAGTGACAATCTAATATTGTACAAAATGTGATATGATTGATAACATCCTCACCAATAGCCTTTGCCACATTTCTGATGCTGTTAATATTTTTCACTTCAGCTCTAACTCCCAATTCTTCTCCTGGTTGTCTAAGGGATACACTAGCGTCGACTCTCATTGAACCCTCTGTCAATGCAAGAAATAGACTGTAAGTTACAATGATAAACAACAATAAAAATACCGCCTCTTCATGGAATGGATGTCTACTGTGACAATGTAGACATACTAGGACATAGTCTATGTCCTGTATGTTTATTAACAAACGGTGCTAAGTAGACACAGTGCATTGTCCACAATAGATATGATAAGAGAGTTTGAGGAATAATTCTCAGAAGCGTGATGCAAAACTGGTTTTACTGATGGATTTAACATTACAGCATACAGGATCCTATCTGGACACCGGATATTTTTTTTTAAAGTGGGTCCTATGGCAGGAATTGCTTTCTGGTGAAACACAGTGCTTTTTTTCAAAATGCTTTTCGAAGGATTCATGATGGTAAATTTCTGGAATGTACACATCAAAATGGAGGAAATTTAATATGGGACAAGTAGTTTGATAATTCCACTGTGTATTAAGAGGATGGGCTTATTAGAAATTTTCTTGCGACCCTGAGTCAATAATATATAGACAAAGGTGCACGAGAATTGGTCAGCACTGAGGGTTATCACACGATGACCAATTCGAGTGCTCCTTTGTATTTATCTCAAGTTATTTGATCAAATATTTTCAAAATTCCTTTCATTTGGCATTAGAAATGATTTTATCATCATTTATTTGACCATTTCGGATGTTTTCCCTTGCAGTGTGATATGGGGGAGGTTTATCACACTGGGGGGTGTGATATGGAGGTTCTTGGTTAAACCTCTGGGGCTCTCGTATTTAATGAACAAGTAACCAATGGATAACTCATGACGAGTGTGTGTTAGTGAAGGATAATGACACGAGGCCGTAGGCCGAGTGTTATTAGCCTTTGCTAACACACACGAGTCATGAGTTATCCATTGACTACTTATTTTATACCACAAAACCAATAAATAATCAATATAATACCAATAAATTCAAGTTGAAAACAAAAATTATTCCCCCTCCCCGTGACTTGATGCCAGCCATTGTAAGTACACGATCGGTATGGTACATACACCTCGGCGCCCGGCAGCGGACAGCGACAGCTCCGGTCTCGGCTTGGCATTGAATGCGTCTCGGTTATGGTAGCGGACACACGGCGAAAAAAAGATGCCCCGTACCGTGTTACTAACTGTTAGACTAGATATACACCTCGGCGCCCGGCAGCGGACAGCGACAGCGCACACGGCGAAAAAAGATGCTTCTCGCGGTTATGTTTGTGTATAATACACCTCGTCGCCCGGCAGCGGACAGCGACAGCGCACACGGCAAAAAAAGATGCGTCTCGCTGTTATGTTTGTGTATAAAATACACCTCCTCGCCTGGCAGCGGACAGCGACAGCGCACATGGCGAAAAAAATGCGCCCGAACCGGGGCTGGATCCATGTACCTCTGACGGCTGAGCGCAAAGCACTAACCCCTAGGCTACCGCGTCTCCTCCTTCAGCGGCCGTGTCGGCTTGGCTATGTTTGACAGTAGGGAACAAAAATATACCCCCGGACCGGGACTCGTTCCGCCTACCTCTACTATCTAACCAAGCAAACACGTATCATCTCTCGTCAGTCCCTGTGGCGCAGTGCATAGGGAGTTGGATTTGGGATGTGAGACTGCAGGTTCGACCCCTACCCTGACCTGGAAAATTTCGTGGGTTTTAACATGTAACATATGACATGGAAGGACATGAGAGGTGTGCGGTTATCCTTAGAAAATTGATGTTAAAGCATACAGGGTGTGCAATATCGACAGATATGTGGATGGGAATAGACACCAAAAAGCACTGTGTAACCCAGAAATCGTGGTATAACTTGAGATAAGTGTCTAGATTATCCATAAGGTTTCAATAATAAGTAAGTATGCTGTGTGTGGAATTTTAGGTTAGACCTACCTGACATTTTGCCATCACATGTGTCTAGTGCCTGGAGGATAAGCTGAAGCTCTCGGACAAATGAAGCAGCCTCCAGAGAGCTGCGGAAGTCTGGTTCAGTGACAATCTCCATCAAACCCATGCCAGCTCGGTTCAGGTCGATGAGCGAAATCTGGAAAATATAGTGGTCGCTATGAAAAAGGTGAATTTGTTTGAAACATATTAAGAACAATTGGAAAAAGATGATGTTGCCAGAGAGAAAGAAAGAAAAAGAGAAAGAAAGAAAGAAAGAAAGAAAGAAAGAAAGAAAGAAAGAAAGAAAGAAGGAAAGAATGTAAGAAGGGAAGCAAATTTCTTCTTTTGTAATTTCTGCATTTATGCACTTGCCATACAATGGGAATACACTATATAGGACAAAAGATTATGCCCTTCCGCACCTCAGCACTACCTTGATTCAAATGACACGGTTGTCAAGTTCCCACCTCAGGTTGGTAGGGGGGTCTCCATGGAGACAATTATTGGAATCAATAAAATTATAGGTCACCTGACCTGAGAGCCTCGCTTTCAGGTTGACCTGATCTTTTGAGTTGATCACTCTCCAAGGTTAGGGATAAAGTACTCCAAGCAGTTGTTTGGATTATATAGCTGTTTCAGATATATTGGTGACAAAACAAGGTTTCGATCCCTTTCGATCCCTTTGCTGACTTTTGAGGTAAACATAAGGTAAATGACTTTGTCATGTTTCAAGCCAGATAAAGTAATTCATTTATTTGGCATTCCTAAAATAGAACAATTTTAGGGAACAGAGTGGTGGAGACTGGCACATGGAATAAATCATTCTTGATGATATATATAAGAGATGTGCTTTTCATGGGAGAAGCAGTCTAAAAGTTGGGGCCCACTAAGATGTAAGGGGCCCAGGGGTAGGAAGAGCATTGTGTTGAGTGGCTATTAGGTATTCCAAATACAATATTTCCACTAGATTTATGTAATTTCATAGAATCACGGGGGGCTGGCCTGGTAAAAACAAATTTTTTTGACAAGGCTTAGAGGTTGGCCCCCTCTTGAAAGGAGTTGGTTTTGGGGTTGCTTCACTGATCTAAAAGTTGGGTGCATCAATTAGATTCAGGCCATACGGTACTTGGGTCTTCAATTTGAACATCCAGTTCCTTTCAATCTTATTACGCAGCTTCTCTGCATAGTCTGAGTGTGGATTACGATGTATGTGATTATGTAATCCACAATGTGGACTTCCAGATCCTGTAGGCCTAGATGGTTACCAGAATTAAAGTGGGCACCAATTTCGGTGCCCATCTTCTTTCCCTTGATGTTGCCAATATGGGGGTAAAACCGTTGCATGAGGGTTTGCTTGGTCTGCCCCACATACTGGATCTTGCAACGTTTGCAGGTGATACAGTAAATCACATTACTGCAGCGACAAGTAATATGTCTTTGCAGTGAATGTTTGGCCAGTGGCTCCTGATTTTATTTGACCGCTGGTGTTCAAGAGAGGGCATAGCTGACATTTGTCATTGCTACATACTTTGGACGTTTTGCCACTTAAGGCGGCCCTGTGTTTATCCTGAGTTTCTGGATGATAGGAAACTTCTGCCGTCACTAAATTATTTCGTAGTGATGGTGGTTTCCTAAGTCCTATAATGAGGCGTGTCTCATGTAGGTGTCTTGTCCTGGCTGAGGTAGACAGGATGTCCCAAAGATTTAACGTGTGATATATATCACATATGGCCCAGGGTCTACTACCCCCCCCCTCAATATAAAAATTGGGCGTTGTGCATTGAAGCACAGAAGGCTCAGGGTAGGTACCATAAAACCCTCTATCAACCCTGTAGGGTCACAGGAATCAGCACTTGCGAAATATTGACTAATAACTTACAAATAGAGACTATTATCTATACATGTACTGACACCAGTCTGGCATAATCTTCTTTTACTAAACCCCTTGGACCGCTGGCCCCCTGGTGTGCTGGCCCCCCAGACACCTGGCCCCTGGACACCAGACACTTGGCCCCCGGACACCTGGCCCCCTGGAGACCTAGCCCCTGGACACCTGGCACCCTGGAAACCTGGCCCCCTGGACACCTAGCCCCCACAGAAAACTTTATCCTTAGCATGCTTAGTTTATCGCTCAGTCCCCAATGTGTTATGTGTATAGCTTGGACACTGTAAACATTGCCTGCTGAAAAAAAGTTTCTCACTTGGTGATTACCCATAGGACTCCATGTGCTAATTTCATCGCCAAAATCTATCTGACCCATAGACCCAATGGTTGAAGAAATTGTAGTCAGTATAGCTCCCAAAAACATGACGTAAGTACAGCAACTTTTTTCTTAGAGAAAGACATCACTCACCATAAAGGACAAAATGTTGTCTGATAGATGAGATTTGAAACTTTCCTTTGGCTTTTGAAAAATGTGTAAACTAACAGTATATCACTGAATGATTACACTCTAAATTTGGTGATTACAAATTTGTGGATCTGACTGAAAACCCGGCTCCAATAGCCCAGGGGATAACCTGGGCCAATTATTCTTCACAATATGTTGTAGATGGTTGATGTTGGGGTGGAAGGTGGTGACCAAAATGGAGACATTGTCTCCACCTACGAAGAAAAAAAACCCAAAAAACAAAAAAACTATGGGAATACAGTATTACCGGTACCTCAGCTTCTGGGTCATGCAGGCTTTTTCCACTGTCCTGCTCTAGCTGGAGTTGGGTGATGTGCGCAGTACAGTATCTGTGCTGCTTAGGATTACTATGGTCAACACAGAGATACTTTAACTGTCCCTGGACGGCGAGTGGCTGTCGCTGCTGTGTGATCTGGAAACCTGCCTGTAAAATATAACACAACGTAAGTACATGTACTATAGTATAGTACCTTAGATATTATAAGGTGCCGCTTATACTTAAAAATGATGTGGTCTTTCTAAAAGCCAGTGTGTTCCTAGTGAGCACAGATAAATGACGCTAAATTCCTATACAACTGCTCATAATCAGGCCTTAGGTGCACATTATCATTATACCCTTGGCTTCAACTCAGGATGAGCCTTATATGCGGGGTATAACGGTAGAATAGAATACACTCTCAGTCTGTACAACACCAACGTCATCTTTTTCTCGGTTAATATTTTCAGTTCACGATAATTTATGTGATCTCCATCATTAGTGTATTTCAGATTGTAAGTGCAATCAATTTTACACTTGAATGTAAAATCGATTGCACTTACACTTGTTTTTTTTTTACACTTACACTTGACTATTTTTGGGATGTAATCTTTATTTTTTTTCTTCTTTTTTTTTACTTACAGGCAAATCAGCATAGAAATAATGCTTCCTGTCAAATCTTGATACCATGTTCAGTCGACAGTTCAGGGCCAACGCTGTAAACACTCCTGCCTCTACACATCTCTGGTTTAACACCTGGTTAAAGAGAAGGACATGGCAGGAAAAATCTTGTTGCCTAAATTAATTGGGGAATCATCATCTTTCAACAAGGGGGTACTCATTATCTATCAACAGGTTGGGGGTGGTTGGTTTTGGGGGGGGGGGGGGGTGTAAAAACTTTTGATCCATCCTGAGGGGGGGGGGGGCATAAAAACTTTTACCCCCTCTTGAGGGGGTGGGGATTAAAAACTTAACCCCTTTTTTAGCAAAAAAGCCCACATGCTACTATAAATCAAAGTGGGTCGTGAAAACTTTCCGACCCCCCCATACCCTCACAATATTTGGACCTTCACCCACTTTTGGCCAACTCTTCAAAAGGTCAAAACTAAAAGGTCAAGCAAAGGGAGGTCAAAAATTGCAGAAAACCACCCTGGTCCCACCCACTCTGAAACTGCTTCCCACGCCCCTGCACATCCATGTATACACACACGTGTGAGCATGGAAATACTTTGGAGGCCTTTAGGCTCGTTTAGATTAACTCCCTGAAAATCTAAAAGCATTCACTAATGTCTATGAATAAATAAGAATATAGGAGTTTCTGATTTATTTGCAGAAAATCTGTATCCTTCTTGCGAGTTCTTGGATGTTCCTCTGAATACAGTGGAGCACATTTCCCCAAACTGGGATGTAAATTTGAATGTTTATTTGTGGATACTCACTGGAAGTGTTCCTGGTAATGCAGCATCCATGAAGGCCACTTGGGAATTTGTAGGTGCAGCAAAAGATGTAGCAGCTCCCGAGAAGAGTTTTGACTTGGAATTGATCTGTGCATGGATTTCCAACCCGATAACACTTTCCCATTTTGAGCATCTGGAAATGGACCAGGTTTGCTGAACATTTATCATACCAGCACCACCGCGTCTGAGATGATAAATGTAGCGAGGCATGGTAATAGACTACTGACAGTAGGAAATAAACACCCATGGATGCCTAGACATGACAAATCCTGATGTCAACAGGCCACCAATGAGTAGGTTCACCTTTAATATGCGAGATGCTTTGTTAGTCTTTGTTATAACCCTCACGAAAAGGCACTGCCTTTAATAATTTAAACTAGCATATAAGGTGCACCCTGCTTATAAGGAACACCTGCAGGGCTGGGCATATATAAAAATCCTGGAGCCAATGCTGGAGCAGCTGGAGCCAAGGACTAAAGAAGTAGTTAAGTAGGGCATAAGCTAAGAACTATGGTGGGTCAAAAATTTTCAGAAAAATTGACTTTCTAAGGGAAGCACCGTAAACTCAGCGATAACCCAATGTGCTTATGGTCCCAGAAAAATTAGAAATCAAGACTGTACATGGTTTGTTGGAACAATCCCAAGCGGAGCTGCAGTGAAGTTGCAAACTAAGAGGGGGGTTGGGGGCATGGCCCCAAGAAAAATTTTGAATTCTAGTGGGCATCTGGTGCATTTCTGGACCTCTATTTAACCCATTGAGGGCTAGCATCGACTATAGTCGACACCATGGTAGGCCTAGCATCGACTATAGTCGACACCATGGCAGGCCTAGCATCGACTATAGTCGATGCCAGTTACATAGGATTAGTATAGGAATTGAAAATAGGCTCGTCCTCTAGGAACTATACTTTTTTCAGAGGCCGTCCCCATGGCCAGGGCAACAATTTCTGCTCTGCCCTTAAAGGGTTAAAGGCTTCTCTTATCTCACACACATAGAACAATATTCAGAATAGAGACTGAAGGTAAGGGTATAATTAGAGTGATGTGGGGGATTGGTGCGAGAGGGGTGTAGGCAGGAAACTTGCAGTAGGGAAATAGTAGGACTTAGGAGTGAGGGAAGGAGGAGAGATACAACAGGGAAATGATAGGTCTGGGGGTGAGGATAGGAGGAAACTTGCAGGAGGAGAATGGTAGGGCCGAGTGTAAGGGCAAGATGAGACAGAGGACTAAGGGTGGGAGGCATTTAGGATGTGGGGGAGGGGGCTGGAGGGGGAAGGTGTGAAGGAGGAATGGCTGAATACAGCTTGCACTTGGGGAAATGCTTTGGCAGCCTGTGATGGCAGTCCAATTTCTGAGGAATTTATGAAAATTTCAGCATCAAAAGATTCTATCTGATGACTTTTAGGAATGACTTCATAACTCTGGTTCTGGTAGGAGTATTTGAAAAATTCTTCTATTGTTGGAAAGCCCAGAATCTGGAGATCAATCTCAGTGTACCAATTTCAAGGCCACTGTCGCCACTTTTTGGCTACATGGCGACAGCTTCCAAGCCCTGACCCTACATGGCGCACATGAGTTTTTTTTTTCAACACCAAAAATCCCTGAAATGCTCAAAAAGAACCCCTTAAATATAGGATTTATATAGGAATGCATATGTATTTGAATTTTAAAAATTCCTGAAATCAGGGAAATCCATGAAGACTTCCTTCCATGTAAATTAAAAAAGAAATGTACTAGAAAAATGTAGTACAATCCTTATCAGAAAAGATTTAGACATTGTACAGCAAAATGCATTCCAAAATCGGAAAGATATTCAAAATTTGCATCACATAGGCCTACTTAATTCATTATTTTCTAATCCCAATATTGGAATAGAAAACAGCAAAGAGGCTACTTTTTCTAGTACACTGCCTATATAATTTGACCCTTTGCCAGGTCCCTAGCAACCAGGGACCAGGGTTCTGCTTCCGAGAATTACCGTAATCTCCCGCGTATAAGACGCGCTGCGCGTATAAGACGCACCCCAAACTTAGCAAATGCATTTTCGCGTATAAAACGCCCATTTTAAGGCTCAAATTTGTAAATTCAATACATTTCTTAAGTAAAATTACCCCTCGTATAAGACGCACCCCCAATTTCAGTACATCCTATAAGACTCCCCAGCATTTTGTTTGGCATAGAGGACGCGTCTTATACGCGGGAGATTATGGTAGTTGAAACAGGTTACAGGGCAACAGCTTATGAGTGCAAATGGGGTGAAAAAAAAATGCCATGTTCAATCCTGTGTTTCTAGTCAATTTAGGGAGTGCTCATTTTTTAACAACGGGGGGGTTGGTGGGTTTGAGCATCTTGAGCACTTACACCTTGAGTATTTACACCTTGAGTACTTACATAAACATCTTGAGGACTTACATGGCTACTCATCTTCACCTCCACTATTGAGAAATCATATATCTTAGTGTCATGTACATGTATATGCTCAAGATTTATCAATGCTCAAGTTATAGTGGTGTTGTAAGTGCTCAAGATTATGTTAGTGTGGTGTAAATGCTCAATATTTGTAAATGCTCAAGTTATAGTGGGTTGTAAGTGCTCAAGATATATATATATATATATATATATATATATATATATATATATATATATATATATATATATATATATATATATAAATGTTGTTGATATTCAATGCTCAAGATTTGTCAATGCTCAAGTAATATAGTGTGATGTAAATCCTCAAGATTTGTAAATGCTCAAGTTATAATTGGTTGTAAGTGCTCAAGAATATGTTGTTGCTACATGCCCCCGAACCTTCATGTTTGGGGGGGGGGGGCAAGACTATGATTTTGCCTCCCCCCAACTTTTACAGAACAGTACTACCGGTACTGTCCCGTCCCACAATTTCAATCTAAAACAGCATACCCCCCCCCCATCTCTCTTATGGACATTTTTTAGATGCTGCCTAAAATGGGGCATTTTGGGATGTTTTAGCATGATTGGCTGCTGTTTTAGATTTTTTTATGGCTTCATGGTAATATCACCCACACGGGTGTATTGCCAAGAATTTTTTCAACCCCTTGACTGGGGGGGGGGGGGTCAGAATTTTTTCAACACCTCTGAGGGGAGGTGGGTCAAAATAATTTCACCTGTTTTCAGTGGAAAACCCCGCCTGTTACTATAGGCTGCAGAACACTAATTATTTTTCCACTGTTGGCCTATATAGCTTTTGGGCGAAAATAAAATACTTGTGCAAGTATCTGGGCTTAGCCACTATTATTTTCTTGTAGATATACATTTTTCCCAATAATTTAGGGCCATGGCATGTGGTACAATGTGATTAACTTTTTTGCTATAGGCCTTAGAGTGCGGACATACCCAGATTTGGGGGTTTTGCAGTGAATGATTTCAATACATTCTCTAATTAAATAGAGTGCATCCCCCTCAACTTACCATCAAATATCAGCCTAAATAACACGCAAATTGATTAATATACACCCTAAGGATTAATTTGATACCTGGTTTGCCTGCCCACTGTCAGATTTTAGACCAATAATCATTGTACAACACCCTTCAGTGCGGAGTTACAAAGTGTCTCCTGCTGCCACCTCCGGTCAATTGGTGTTCTGCAACCTATAGGCTTGTAGAGGTCGGTGGAAAACGTCTTTGGAGAAACCAGGATTCGAACCCGGGACCCTCCAACTTCGAAGCGGAAGCTCTTCCTCTGAGCTACTTCCCCTGACCTGACGTTCTCTACCTTCCACCTACGCATGGATTGGTGTGATACCGATAGGTAACATGTGACTACCCGGTGACCCGCCCCTGTGGGTCGGCCATCCGGGCACGGAAATCATGTTCCCCTACAGGCTAAAAGGGGGCGTTCGCGCGCGATTTTTGTCCCTTATTGGGGGGGTCGAAAAAATTTTTGTGATACCGATAGGGAACATGTGACTACCCGGTGACCCGCCCCTGTGGGTCGGCCATCCGGGCACGGAAATCATGTTCCCCTACAGGCTAAAAGGGGGCGTTCGCGCGCGATTTTTGTCCCTTATTGGGGGGGTCGAAAAAATTTTACCCCCTCGAGAGGGGGGGGTCGAAATTTTTTTCGTGCATCCGTGCACAAACCCACTAGACCTGCCAACCGGTCCCTAGGCATATGGTGTTAGGGACCGGCTCCTCTCCCATATCAACTCTTTCAGCTACTGCTGCTGGCCCATGCTGTCATCTATGGGTGAGCGGAAGTTGCAAGCGCTTTGTTTACATGTGTCTGACCGATATATTTATAAGTAAAACTGGGCATTGCAGAAGGCATGGATGATAGATCATGTAAATATCTACAACATTTAAATAATTGGAACCTAGATTCACTCTATTTTAGGAGATATGGCAGCTAGAAAATTGGCGAGTAATGCCTTATGTATGCGACGGCCGCCATTTTGTTTTCGAAGTACAGCCCATGTACAAGTTGGCCTGGGTTAATAAATGTCAATTTATGCTGTCTTAAAATAATCGTAGGTTGCCCAAACTTTCAGCGAAGCTAAAGGAGTGCTGTGCGTATGTACCTATTGATTTGTAGAAGGATTGGTTAAGAATTGAGTACAGGAGAGGTGCGCGGAAAGTGCTCCCGCAGGACTGAAACATTTGCCAATATAAGTATCCCACACCGTACAGAGCTCCCTGAGCGGCAGACGGTGTGGAAACTCCACACTAAAACCCACCAGCCCCCCTCCTGTTGTTAAAAAATGATCACTCCCTTATGAGTACCAGGTAGGCACTACTATGAGCGATAATGGGGAATGCAGTCTTGTGAAATGCATTTCTAAGTGATAAATTTATCTTTATCTTACTAGATTTGTAAGTGTAAATACCTGGGTCGGACATCTTTCCTTTGGGCTCTTTCTGAGAAATATCTCCACTGTAAATAAGATATTTTAAGCTTTCTAGGCATTACCCTTGACAGCACCATATTCATCATGAAAAAGGTAAAACACGCGCGTTGCAACCTGTTGCGAGGGCTCGACTAATGTTTGCCTTTCAACCGCTAGGTGGCTATTACCGCCCAGATATTGCTATAGCTCAATGGAATAGGCATATTAGGAGGCGGGATTAGGAGCTAGTGGGTTGGGGGGGGGGGGGCGTCTAAAAAATGTCGACCCCCTCTCCTGCCCGGTTTAGCCCCTCCCCCCGTCCGTCGATAAGCAATCACTCCCTTAAGATGCCACTCTGACATAAATTGGTTGTGTATTGGAATAAAGTAGCGATGGGCACCTAAAAATTAGATTTAGTATGATCCAATCGAAAATTATACCCTAGAAAGAAGAAATCTTTGCCAACATAATGCTTCTTGAATGAATGAAATAGACTGATTAGAAGAGAAGGAGTGAATTTTTTAATATAAGAAGTTAGGATTATTTCCTGTCACCTTTTTCTGGTCATTATCAGCTCTGTGAGGGAAAATTAGGTCAATTCATGCCTCACTGACCACACTCACTGAGTGGTCCATTTTTGACATTATCCCATATAAATGCTTATAACTTTCTAACAGTCAAGGTTACAGAGAAACCAGTCACACCAGAAGACAGAAAACAGTTTGGTGGTTCTAGGGGTATAAATTATTTTGTGATTTGACATGGAAAAATGTATCATATTTTGATGGAAACTCAAAATTCTGTGTGTTGGAGTAAATTCACTCAGGTCAGATTTGTGCAATTTTGAGCAAAATATGCTGTTACTCTTTTTCTTCGAGCACTTTTGAGCACACATGTATTTAGGAACCAGTTTTAGATTCTTGTAGGAAACAAAATTACGCACATTTTGGTGGTGGTTTTCAAAGGTATCCTAAAACTTTGTAATTTCAAAAAAATGGTTAAAAATTCGAAATATTTTCATTCAATTTTAGATTTTGTCAATTTCTGTTTTTCTTCATTAGACAGGAAGCTTGATATTTTAAGTATAAATTGCTCTTTAAAGTGTGTCATTTGACAAAGAATTGTAGGAATTACAACAAATTTAGTAACTGATGGCAGGGTCAGAGGCACTCCGGTCAGAGCAAACATTGTCATTTGAAAACTTCATCTACAAAAAAACTACACATCCCACAAGAAAATGCCTATGGTATTCCTATTCTATGGGTCTTTTTACATAACATACCAAAAGATGGTATTTTTCCACAAAACAAAAGTAACAAAATTCAGGTTTTGAAGTTGCTCTATTTACTATAGTGACAGAGAGGCAGCGTTCAGCAGTAGCTGCTGGCGCCCATCCCTAAATAAAGAAACTATTTTATTTCACTAGTATACTAGGGATAGGCACTTACCTAACATTTCAAGACTTTATCCCATTAAACCTATCTAATGATCAATGGATGGATCTTGAGAAAAGAACTGGATTTGCTTTTCAAAGAGTTTAATTTGGATCTAATTTTGTGATCAAGCAAGATGAATCCAAGGTATACTAGATCACTAAAATGATTATTTTGGGCAATTTTCTTTTCAGATGAGCAAGATATACCCTCAAGAATATAAATAATGATACATTTTATTATAATCAAAAAATGTAAAAGCAAATTTTTGATGTCATCTCTTCCCTTGAACTGTGCGCTCTGACAGAACCACGGCAGAATATCGTCTTTGACTCAGGATGTTTGAATGATCATAACTTCCATTTAAATTGACATAATAACTTCATTTAAAAAGCAAAACCACTTATTTTTATCATAGCTATCAATTTCCCACCATATAAAATACATACAATAAGGTCTTAATTGATAGGTAAGTGCCCAACATCGGGGAGGTTGGGATAAGTGTCCAGAGATAATCTTGCCCAAAAAGTTTGCAGGGTGTGTCAAACATACTGCAACCCCTTAGAAAAAGAAAATGAAAACATTTTCTAGATCATTTTTAACCATAGCACAGGTGGGAACCATTTATTTTTAGGTGCTCAATGATCTTCTCATCATAAAATGGTTTTAAACTTTTGGGTGAACTTTGATGGGGTCAAAGGCAAATTTCCCTGCATTCAACCTTGTACAAAAAAATAATCATTTTAAAGGTCTAGCCAAGCCTGTTAAAATGAGCCCTTGTTTGTAAAGATCCTCCAGTAAATAGCTTCAGAATAAGCTTGCAATGAAAGGAGAGTTTAACACTACCCAGTTTCAGCTTTATCACAGTTTCACATGTCTTCTGCAGCAGACTCACGCAGTGGAGGTATTTCAGTGCCTACTAGGGAGTGGTCATTTATTATCAACGGGGGGGGGGGGGGGTTGTTTGGTTTGAGGGGGGGCATAAAAAATTCTGACCCCTCTCGAGGGAGGGGGGCTAAAAAAATTTGGACCTCTCTTGAGGGGGGGTTAAAAAAATGTACCCTCTTTTTAGCAAAAAAAAACCCGCGCGCTACTATAGATCAAAGAGGGGGCGCGAAAAACTCTCCGCACCTCCGGCACAGGGGGGGGCACAAAATTTTTTTACTGCCGTCGAGGGGGGGGTGTAAAAAATTTTTGCACATCCGTGCGAACCCCCCCCCCCCCCCCCCGGTTGATAAATAATGACCACTCCCCTAGAATACACTCTTTCACAACCACCTCGTCTTCAGTTGTTAGTGAGTGAAGTTTGAGATTCATACTTCTATATTTAATCATTTCTGACTGATCTGGGGGGGGGGGGTGATGCTCATCGGCTTGTGTCTGGAGATTACGGGTAGGTTCAAACTAAATCAACTGATCAAACTGAAAAAATCTCAAAAATACAAAGAAATCAATCAAAAAGTGTTCATACAAAATGGACTGTTCTGTCTTTATTGCACATCTAGACAAGGTTCATGTTTTCAGTGTGGCCTCTTTAACAGCCCTTTTCACTACATGTAACATGGACCGAGACGAGTTATGATGCTCCAATGGAACCCAATATACAATACCAAAACCCCAATAGTACCAATCAGTCAATTGTCTAACGTACATCCATACACCAAGTAGTCAAAAGCAATATCCAACATTCTAAGTGGTACCCAGAGCCCTTGGTCATAGCTTAATCTTATACACGTTAGCCTTTTTCGGTGGGAAAATACAACCTTTTATCACGTATATAATGTACTTCATGTTATGTCAGAGCGTCTGTATACAAACATCAGTCACCTAAATGTAGTTTATAATTCATATTTCTCTCTCACAAATTCTGATGGTAAGTTCTATTCTAGCATATCCACACTCAAGCAACTTTCACACAATTCTCACTACTATCGACATGAAACGGTCGTCCTTCTGAAATCACATTTTACAAAGCCTCAACGGTCGTCACTAAAGAGTGAGACACAATTCAGACCTACTCACTACTTAACTCACTCCCACTTTACTTTCACAAAATCTTGCTACAAACTTCCTTCAGCTAGTTTCACACCAGACACACTGTATT
Source organism: Acholoe squamosa (assembly GCA_949317995.1). Taxonomy (NCBI): domain Eukaryota; kingdom Metazoa; phylum Annelida; class Polychaeta; order Phyllodocida; family Polynoidae; genus Acholoe; species Acholoe squamosa. The sequence goes on from OX439042.1 coordinate 26,420,445, forward strand.
ATCACAAAAGTTTGTACGTACAAATGATATATAGACATATATCTATATACACACAAGGAGCAAAAAAAACATCGTTTTTTGTTACATTTTTACAGAAATTAATGAAGACAATGATGAATGTGCTAACTATGATGACTGTATTATATATTCACTGTGGCGTGAGTGCACTGCAATGGCGCCCTCGCTTACAGTTGTATCTTCTGTTTTGTAGATTTAAGTCTCGTGGGGATTTCCTATTAAAACGAAACATTCACAAAGTGTCTGTTTTATTTCCTGGTATTAAAACCGTTATTTCGCATTCAGTTCTTGGTATGTAAGCTAAGATATAGGTAGGCTAAGAGTTGATCTTCAACTAAATTACTTACATCATGTCACAAAAGTTAATGATAAGAGTAACATTCTTTTCTTGAGACTGCATCAAAATATTGCAATCATTTTAAAGGTCTAGCCAAGCCTGTTAAAATGAGCCCTTGTTTGTAAAGATCCTCCAGTAAATAGCTTCAGAATAAGCTTGCAATGAAAGGAGAGTTTAACACTACCCAGTTTCAGCTTTATCACAGTTTCACATGTCTTCTGCAGCAGACTCACGCAGTGGAGGTATTTCAGTGCCTACTAGGGAGTGGTCATTTATTATCAACGGGGGGGGGGGGGGGGGTTGTTTGGTTTGAGGGGGGGCATAAAAAATTCTGACCCCTCTCGAGGGAGGGGGGCTAAAAAAATTTGGACCTCTCTTGAGGGGGGGTTAAAAAAATGTACCCTCTTTTTAGCAAAAAAAAACCCGCGCGCTACTATAGATCAAAGAGGGGGCGCGAAAAACTCTCCGCACCTCCGGCACAGGGGGGGTGGGGCGCAAAAATTTTTTACTGCCGTCGAGGGGGGGGTGTAAAAAATTTTTGCACATCCGTGCGAACCCCCCCCCCCCGGTTGATAAATAATGACCACTCCCCTAGAATACACTCTTTCACAACCACCTCGTCTTCAGTTGTTAGTGAGTGAAGTTTGAGATTCATACTTCTATATTTAATCATTTCTGACTGATCTGGGGGGGGGGGTGATGCTCATCGGCTTGTGTCTGGAGATTACGGGTAGGTTCAAACTAAATCAACTGATCAAACTGAAAAAATCTCAAAAATACAAAGAAATCAATCAAAAAGTGTTCATACAAAATGGACTGTTCTGTCTTTATTGCACATCTAGACAAGGTTCATGTTTTCAGTGTGGCCTCTTTAACAGCCCTTTTCACTACATGTAACATGGACCGAGACGAGTTATGATGCTCCAATGGAACCCAATATACAATACCAAAACCCCAATAGTACCAATCAGTCAATTGTCTAACGTACATCCATACACCAAGTAGTCAAAAGCAATATCCAACATTCTAAGTGGTACCCAGAGCCCTTGGTCATAGCTTAATCTTATACACGTTAGCCTTTTTCGGTGGGAAAATACAACCTTTTATCACGTATATAATGTACTTCATGTTATGTCAGAGCGTCTGTATACAAACATCAGTCACCTAAATGTAGTTTATAATTCATATTTCTCTCTCACAAATTCTGATGGTAAGTTCTATTCTAGCATATCCACACTCAAGCAACTTTCACACAATTCTCACTACTATCGACATGAAACGGTCGTCCTTCTGAAATCACATTTTACAAAGCCTCAACGGTCGTCACTAAAGAGTGAGACACAATTCAGACCTACTCACTACTTAACTCACTCCCACTTTACTTTCACAAAATCTTGCTACAAACTTCCTTCAGCTAGTTTCACACCAGACACACTGTATTATCACAAAAGTTTGTACGTACAAATGATATATAGACATATATCTATATACACACAAGGAGCAAAAAAAACATCGTTTTTTGTTACATTTTTACAGAAATTAATGAAGACAATGATGAATGTGCTAACTATGATGACTGTATTATATATTCACTGTGGCGTGAGTGCACTGCAATGGCGCCCTCGCTTACAGTTGTATCTTCTGTTTTGTAGATTTAAGTCTCGTGGGGATTTCCTATTAAAACGAAACATTCACAAAGTGTCTGTTTTTTTTCCTGGTATTAAAACCGTTATTTCGCATTCAGTTCTTGGTATGTAAGCTAAGATATAGGTAGGCTAAGAGTTGATCTTCAACTAAATTACTTACATCATGTCACAAAAGTTAATGATAAGAGTAACATTCTTTTCTTGAGACTGCATCAAAATATTGCAATCATTTTAAAGGTCTAGCCAAGCCTGTTAAAATGAGCCCTTGTTTGTAAAGATCCTCCAGTAAATAGCTTCAGAATAAGCTTGCAATGAAAGGAGAGTTTAACACTACCCAGTTTCAGCTTTATCACAGTTTCACATGTCTTCTGCAGCAGACTCACGCAGTGGAGGTATTTCAGTGCCTACTAGGGAGTGGTCATTTATTATCAACGGGGGGGGGGGGGGGGGGTTGTTTGGTTTGAGGGGGGGCATAAAAAATTCTGACCCCTCTCGAGGGAGGGGGGCTAAAAAAATTTGGACCTCTCTTGAGGGGGGGTTAAAAAAATGTACCCTCTTTTTAGCAAAAAAAAACCCGCGCGCTACTATAGATCAAAGAGGGGGCGCGAAAAACTCTCCGCACCTCCGGCACAGGGGGGGGGGGCGCAAAAATTTTTTACTGCCGTCGAGGGGGGGGTGTAAAAAATTTTTGCACATCCGTGCGAACCCCCCCCCCCCCCCGGTTGATAAATAATGACCACTCCCCTAGAATACACTCTTTCACAACCACCTCGTCTTCAGTTGTTAGTGAGTGAAGTTTGAGATTCATACTTCTATATTTAATCATTTCTGACTGATCTGGGGGGGGGGTGATGCTCATCGGCTTGTGTCTGGAGATTACGGGTAGGTTCAAACTAAATCAACTGATCAAACTGAAAAAATCTCAAAAATACAAAGAAATCAATCAAAAAGTGTTCATACAAAATGGACTGTTCTGTCTTTATTGCACATCTAGACAAGGTTCATGTTTTCAGTGTGGCCTCTTTAACAGCCCTTTTCACTACATGTAACATGGACCGAGACGAGTTATGATGCTCCAATGGAACCCAATATACAATACCAAAACCCCAATAGTACCAATCAGTCAATTGTCTAACGTACATCCATACACCAAGTAGTCAAAAGCAATATCCAACATTCTAAGTGGTACCCAGAGCCCTTGGTCATAGCTTAATCTTATACACGTTAGCCTTTTTCGGTGGGAAAATACAACCTTTTATCACGTATATAATGTACTTCATGTTATGTCAGAGCGTCTGTATACAAACATCAGTCACCTAAATGTAGTTTATAATTCATATTTCTCTCTCACAAATTCTGATGGTAAGTTCTATTCTAGCATATCCACACTCAAGCAACTTTCACACAATTCTCACTACTATCGACATGAAACGGTCGTCCTTCTGAAATCACATTTTACAAAGCCTCAACGGTCGTCACTAAAGAGTGAGACACAATTCAGACCTACTCACTACTTAACTCACTCCCACTTTACTTTCACAAAATCTTGCTACAAACTTCCTTCAGCTAGTTTCACACCAGACACACTGTATTATCACAAAAGTTTGTACGTACAAATGATATATAGACATATATCTATATACACACAAGGAGCAAAAAAAACATCGTTTTTTGTTACATTTTTACAGAAATTAATGAAGACAATGATGAATGTGCTAACTATGATGACTGTATTATATATTCACTGTGGCGTGAGTGCACTGCAATGGCGCCCTCGCTTACAGTTGTATCTTCTGTTTTGTAGATTTAAGTCTCGTGGGGATTTCCTATTAAAACGAAACATTCACAAAGTGTCTGTTTTTTTTCCTGGTATTAAAACCGTTATTTCGCATTCAGTTCTTGGTATGTAAGCTAAGATATAGGTAGGCTAAGAGTTGATCTTCAACTAAATTACTTACATCATGTCACAAAAGTTAATGATAAGAGTAACATTCTTTTCTTGAGACTGCATCAAAATATTGCAATTTCATCCTGAAAAGAAAATATTTTGCTTTATAAAAAGTATAACCAGGATTATTAACACAAAATGAGTTCTTAATTTTAACAAAAATACAACGTAACGTTTATGGAGAACAATTTGAACACAAACCCCAAGAAAAAATATACTCCCTGCCTTCAGGCTCTACCCCAGGAGCAAAATTATATACATGTGGGTGCAGAATATTACATAATGCTGAGAAGGATATATTAGTAGAGAACCCCTATAATAGCGATCATAGTTCACGCTAAAGGATCTTCATATATCATAGGACTTAGATATGAACGGGGGAGTTTTCGACACATCTGACAAAACCTATAAATGCGCATCCCTATATGTAAAAGATCCATTCTAGTTTAATGACACAAACCTGCACCTGAGCTATCACATTGTCCTGTTAGTAGACATCGGTGGTACCGTAATCTCCCGCGTATAAGGCGCAGCCCGCATATAAGGCGTTTTGGAAAATTCTCAAAAAAATGAAAAATTCATAACTTTGGTTCTACTAAATGAATTTTCAAAATTCAAAAACCTATGTGTAGCTTGGGCCACCCCGGACCCTCCTGGGCCCCCTTATGTCCTATTTTGACCAAGGGGGCATGTAAGATATCAAAAGAAAGGTCTTGGTGTCCCCCTTGTGGATCCAATGAGAACTAAAACCCCCCGTATAAGACGCGCCTTATACGCGGGAGATTACGGTATTAGAATAGACACATATGGAAAGTACAAATTCCACATTATCCTGGCCTAATCTCCCTATATATTTATATTCTGACTCTATGTACGTTATTCGTAGTTAACAGGCCTAGTTAAGAAAACTGTGACTGTAACATATTTTCTCTATAATTATTTCTCGGGATATTTTTATTATTTTTTTTTTTTTTTATAAAATTACCACACCGATTCTTACAAATTACACCTTTGTCATAGCTCAGTCACTTTATACATCAGATATACTTCATGTTCATATCTACTGCGCGTTCTAACATTACACAATAGACCCTGCAAGCATTACAAAGTATTGCTTTTGTTCCCTTTTACAACTGGAAGTTTTATACATTGTCCTGAATTCTGGATTCGACTTATACGTGAGAGTTTACAGTATTGACTAGTTCTACCCATTACTTCCCCCCCCCCCCCTTAACCCGACCCTTCTCTATGTAACACCATAATGGGATTTTTGTTTTGTCCTATCGCTCTTCATCTGTAATTCTTTCAAGCATCCTTCCACCTCGAATCAGAGTGCAGTCACCTGCTGCGAACTGTTCAACGTTATCACAAGTATAAGTTAAATTCTAATTTGTAACATTTTAGGATAGATACATCTTTGTAATGCCATGTAAATGGGATATAATGAGAGACAACGATGTGAACATACACCGCCCTCACACTGACTTATGATTTTACACATTTTGTGATGTATTCTCTTTTTATACTGAACGACTATATTGATGGATTGGGCAACATCAATGCAATATGGGATTTATTTCTGGATCAAGCCAAGGGGATTCCCTTTAAAAGACAGATATTTGAATCAGTCTCAATTCACGCAAATGTGTATTTTAATTTCCTCCCATAATGACATGTAATAAATCACATGATCGCTACATCTGATATACAGAAAAGTCCCTGAAACCTTAAAGCGACTCACACGACGCTCTGTGTAATGCTTACCTTTCTGAGTTACAAATGGATTTCCCATGCCATAATTGTTGTGTACACTCCTGGTCATCAGTGTATGGTGTACATAGTCGTTATTTGTATTATAAAGTAGCCTCTACAAGTTGTCTTAAGATGATCAAAATTTATGCCAAATTTACATCAGTGTGCGATACAGTGCATGGATGAATCTCTTTTTGATACATCAACTCAACCACTACCACTAAACTCATACATACAGCTGTTAGTTTATTTCTACACCTTGGTGAATAGTCCCTGGACTCACTCTGGTTAATGCTACATCCAGATTTCCTGTTAGATTGTACTTTTTGTTAATCACCTTTCGAGGTTGCTTGAAGGCCTTCCACACACAAATAAGCCCCAATTGTGGTTTCTAACTTCCTCATCTTCCTCAGTTCATTTGACAAGAAGGGAAAACCTGACGAGCTTCCCTGAATCCCACTCTCTCCTTGTTCCTGCTCCATCTTTGCTTCTCTGTCCAATTACCTATCACAGCCTGTGCGCTTTTTCAAGTGACTAGTTTTCAAGCACACAATGCGTGCCCCTGCAGTAAACATAACCACCTTGTTGTTCCTTGGCGGCCAACAAATATGTCGCCGAGATGCAGGCAAATTAAACCAGCAGCGCCGACGTCAGGTGCCATTCAGCTTCTTGGGGCCACCTGCCTCAATCTGTCCTGGTGCACTTTTACTACTACTACTACTGGCACTAAGACTATCATCAACATCAAAGTCTAGCACCAATAGTTTGGTCTCCTCAGTACCATTGCGGCTGCCAACGGCACACACAAGCCGTGTATTGGAGCAGCGTATCCTCCATACCACCCCACCACTGCCCCCAGAGTCTAGTGCCACCAGGTTACGGAGGAAGTCCCCGGTCTTAAGGTCCCAGATCTTCACTGTGCCATCGTCTGATGACGTTATAACAAACTTTTTGTTGAATTGTAGACATGTGACAGCACTCTGGTGTTTGTTTGTTCCTACAGTAGAGATGTGAAAGAAACACATTATTAGTCAAGTATTGTAATAAAAAAAGAAACACAGCCATAGGATTTGTCTTCTTGCCGGCCACATATAGCAGATAAAGCTCGGAGATGTAATGAAAACACAACATATATGCCGATATTTACAGTTATATCAATAACATCCTAAGAGAGCTTTTATCATCAACCAGTAACTAATCTGAAACAGACCTTAAACATTTTGGACATGATTATCTGGCACATGATATTGAATCAAATACTGACCTTGGAGAGTCTGGAGGCATTGGCCTGTTGTGATATCCCAGACTTTGACAGTAGAATCAGCATTCCCAGAAACTAGAATATTGTCTTTGAGCTCCATGCCTGAGGTAAGGGACTGGTGACCCATGAGGGTGTGCAGACAGTTCCCACTCTCCACATCCCACACACGTATTGACGTATCCAACGATCCACTCACAATGTGTGTACCGTCAAACTAAAAAGTCAATTTGTAAAAATTCAAATACTACCGGTTCTACTCTAAAATTCTGAACATATGGCGAATCAATGTATGAGCAGCTAGTAAATTCTAAAATGACCTAATCTCCTGCATATAAGTCACGTCTTATTATCTACGTGAATATATGTCATGGGGGAAGTGTTATGAAATAAACGAAAGCTCTCCTGCCTGAATCCAGGACTGACTAAAACCATGCACATGCAGCACAATTGTAATACCGTAAATTATCTCGTATAAGCGACGGCCCAATGTCAGGGGTGTGGCTTATACAAGGGTGTGGCTTCTACGAGAGAATTTACTGTACATGCTACAGGCATCCTTTGTAGGCAAAGATAATCTATTGTTTACGCTGAATGTTTCCAATTAATGGAAACTTTCTTTGATTACATCCCATTCCTTGTGTGAAGTTTTACTTGCCTGTTTCATCAATGATACATTTTTTTGAGTTAATAAGCGAAGATATCCTATCAAAAGTCAGTCATAACCACAGTATTTGGATCATAAAGTTACCTGCAATGAGTAGACCCTGTTGGTGTGGCCTTGAAGAGTATGCAGGCATGACTCGGTTTCTGGGTCCCAAACCTTGACCATGTAATCATAAGCGCCACTCACAACGCGTCGTCCGTCATACTGTACACAGCGCACGGCTGCCACGTGCCCCATCAACACATGGAGGCACTGCCCACTGTCTATGTCCCACACCCGCAGTGTGGCATCCCGTGAACCACTCACTACCCTGTCATTCAAAAAGAACATACAGAAAATGTTAACTTTATCAGTGCAAGATCTTTTCTAAGAAATATCCAGATAAGCTGTTCCATTTTTTTTATACTTTCGGTAGTTGTCATCGCATGATACATGTACTTCATTAAGCTAGAGTTATACGGGTGCCATTCTCAAACCCAGCTTAGCAAAGAGGTACTCATATAACTTTTCCGAAATTATTCTGAATTATTCATACCTGTTTTCATGTAAATGCATGCACCTAACAGTTGATGTGTGACCATATAGAGTGTGCACACATTGACCGGTGTCTGCATTCCACACCTTCAGCGTGCGATCTGTTGATCCACTGATGATTATATTTCCTGACATCTGTGATGACCAAACCCCCCCTGTATGACCCACTAGTGTCCTGAGGCACTGTGAATAGATAAATAAATGGCAGGTTATTACAAAATTCATTGTGAACAAGCATATTCAAACATAAATACGAGGGGGCAATAGATAGGATATTAGGATCAGGATATTGATTCAGCTGAAATCTCCATATCTAGGATCAGGATATTAGGATCAGATTTTAGGATTTGACCACGGTCTTAGTAGCAGACATTTTTATATTGCCGTACATTATACTGATTCAAAATTTAATCTGGTAGTTTCATGATATTTTATCATTCAAAACCAAATTATTGTAATCACAGAAATACACAGCATAGCTGTAATGCCGTACGCATTAATACTAAGATAATTAAGAGCTATGATTAAGGCAAATTCAACCAATATTGTAAAGGAAAAACATTAAAACTTTATCATGTAGGTGGTGGACTCATATACCAGCATGCTAACATCTGATAACTTTTGAAGATCAAAATTGACCATGTATGGCCTGGATCCCTGTGTTTCCGAACACCAAGATGGCTGACACACATAGAAAACAATAGAATTGGGTAGTTGAGGTGTCCCTATGGCTACTAACATCCACCTGATAACTTTGAAAGATCAAAATTGACCATGTATGGCCTGGATCCCTGTGTTTCCGAAAACCAAAATGGCCGACACACATAGAAAACAATAGAACCAGGTAGTCGAGGTGTCCCAATGGTCACTAACATCCATCTGATAACATTTGAAGATCAAAATTGTCCACATATGGCCTGGATCCCTGTGTTTTTGAAAACCAAGATGGCCGACACACATGGAAAACAGTAAAATTTGGTAGTTGAGGTGTCCCTATGGCTACTAACATCCATCTGATAACTGTAAAAGATCAAATTTCACCATGTATGGCCTAGATCCCTGTGTTTCTACAAACCAAGATGGCTGACACACATGGGAAACAATAGAATCGGGTAGTTGAGGTGTCCCAATGGTCACTAACATCCATCTGATAACTTTTGTAGGTCAAAATTGACCATATATGGCTTGGATCCCTGTGTTTCTGAAAACCAAGATGGCCGACACACATGGAAAACAATAGAATCAGGTAGTTGAGGTGTCCTAATTGTCACTAACATCCATCTGATAACTTTGAAAGATCAAACTTGACCATATATGGCCTAGATCCCTGTGTTTCTAAAATCCAAGATGGCCGACACACATGGAAAACAATAGAATTGGGTATTTGAGGTGTCCCAATGGTCACTAACATCGATCTAATAACTTTTGAAGGTAAAAATTGACCATATATGGCCTGGATTCCTGTGTTTCTGAAAACCAAGATGGCCGACACACACAGGGAACAAAAGAATCAGGTAGTTCAGCTGTCCCTTTGGCTACTAACATCCACCTGATAACTTTTGAAGGTCAAAATTGACCATATATGGCCTGGATCCTTATGTTTCTGAAAACCAAGATGGCTGACACACATGGAAAACAATAGAATCAGGTAGTTGAGGTGTCCCTATGGCTACTAACATCCACCTGATAACTTTTGAAGGTCAAAAGTGACCATATATGGACTGGATCCCTGTATTTTGGAAATTCAAGATGGCTGACCCACATGGGAAACAATAGAATCAGGTATCTAAATGATGGAGCAGGTTAGGTCTAAGACCTAAAAGACCCGAGTTTTTAATGCTATTTTCAATTCAATTTTCAATATTCAATCAGGTATTGACAAATAGGGAGTGATTACTGACATATGTTGATGAACTGCTGACAAATAATGAGCAATTACTACCATGCATTGACCAATTGCTGACAAATAGTGCATTATTACTGACATTTTGTTTAATTGCTAAGAAATAGTGAGTAATTGCTAACATATATTGACTAACTGCTGACAAAAAGTGAGTAATTACTAACATACATTGATTAATTGCTGACAAATAGAGCATTATTACTGACATATTTGCTGACGATGCATCATGCCATCCATAAAGGGTGAACTGCACATCAATGCATCATGCCATCTATAAAGGGTTAACTTCACATCAATGCATCATGCCATCCATAAAGGGTTAAATGTGCATCAATGCATCATGCCATCCATAAAGGGTCAAATGTGCATCAATGCATCATGCTATCCATAAAGGTTAAATGTGCATCAATGCATCATGCCATCCATAAAGAGTTAACTGCACATCAATGCATCATGCCATCCATAAAGGGTTAAATGTGCATCAATGCATCATGCCATCCATAAAGGGTTCACTATGCATCAATGCATCATGCCATCTATAAAGGGTTAACTGCACATCAATGCATCATGCCATCCATAAAGGGTTAAATGTGCATCAATGCATCATGCCATCTATAAAGGGTTAAATGTGCATCAATGCATCATGCCATCCATAAAGGGTTAACTATGCATCAATGCATCATGCCATCTATAAAGGATAAAAAAAATCAATGCATCATGCCATCCATAAAGGGTTAACTATGCATCAATGCATCATGCCATCTATAAAGGGTTAACTATACATCAATGCATCATGCCATCTATAAAGGGTTAACTGCACATCAATGCATCATGCCATCCATAAAATGTTAAATATGCATCAATGCATCATGCTATCCATAAAGAGTTAAATGTGCATCAATGCATCATGCCATCCATAAAGGGTTAAATGTGCATCAATACATCATACCATCTATAAAGGGTTAACTACACATCAATGCATCATGCCATCCATAAAGGGTTTAATGTGCATCAATGCATCATGCCATCTATAAGGGTTAACTACACATCAATGCATCATGCCATCCATAAAGGGTTAAATGTGCATCAATGCATCATGCCATCCATAGTTTAACTGCACATCAATGTGTCATGCCATCCATATAGGGTTAAATATGCATCAATACATCATGCCATCTATAAAGGGTTAAAAGTGCATCAATGCATCATGCTATCCATAAAGGGTTAACTATACATCAATGCATCATGCCATCTATAAAGGGTTAACTATGCATCAATGCATCATGCCATCCATAAAGGGTTAAAAGTGCATCAATGAATCATGCCATCCATAAAGGGTTCACTATGCATCAATGCATCATGCCATCTATAAAGGGTTAACTGCACATCAATGCATCATCCCATCCATAAAGGGTTAAATGTGCATCAATGCATCATGCCATCTATAAAGGGTTAAATGTGCATCAATGCATCATGCCATCCATAAAGGGTTAACTATGCATCAATGCATCATGCCATCTATAAAGGATTAAAAGTGCATCAATGCATCATGCCATCCATAAAGGGTTAACTATGCATCAATGCATCATGCCATCTATAAAGGGTTAACTATACATCAATGCATCATGCCATCTATAAAGGGTTAACTGCACATCAATGCATCATGCCATCCATAAAATGTAAAATATGCATCAATGCATCATGCTATCCATAAAGAGTTAAATGTGCATCAATGCATCATGCCATCCATAAAGGGTTAAATATGCATCAATACATCATACCATCTATAAAGGGTTAACTACACATCAATGCATCATGCCATCCATAAAGGGTTTAATGTGCATCAATGCATCATGCCATCTATAAGGGTTAACTGCACATCAATGCATCATGCCATCCATAAAGGGTTAAATGTGCATCAATGCATCATGCCATCCATAGTTTAACTGCACATCAATGTGTCATGCCATCCATATAGGGTTAAATATGCATCAATACATCATGCCATCTATAAAGGGTTAAAAGTGCATCAATGCATCATGCTATCCATAAAGGGTTAACTATACATCAATGCATCATGCCATCTATAAAGGGTTAACTATGCATCAATGCATCATGCCATCCATAAAGGGTTAAAAGTGTGTCAATGCATCATGCCATCCCTAAAGAGTTAACTGCACATCAATGCATCATGCCATCCATAAAGTGTTAAATATGCATCAATGCATCATGCTATCCATAAAGAGTTAAATGTGCATCAATGCATCATGCCATCTATAAGGGTTAACTACACATCAATGCACCATGCCATCCATAAAGTGTTAAATATGCATCAATGCATCATGCCATTTATAAAGGGTTAACTGCACATCAATGCATCATGCCATTTATAAAGGGTTAACTGCACATCAATGCATCATACCATCCATAAAGGGTTAACTATACATCAATGCATCATGCCATCTATAAAGGGTTATGTACATGTTATCAAACAGGCAATGATCTGTGCTACTCACGGCGTTTATACCAGCCCTAACAGCGTCCCTATGTCCCTACCCATTAGGGATAGGTTTTACACATTTTAGAAACATGGAGGTGGTGGACTCATATAACCACCACATTCACCATTATAGAACCAGCTTTGTTCAGAGGTGGGGGGAGGGGGGTCAATGGCCAATGCAGAGGATTATGAGGGAGCAGTGCTTTGTATTAGAACACAGGGCTATCCCTGTGGCCTCTGCCACCACTTCAGTGACCAGGATTCACCACCAGCACCACCATAGCTCAAGCAAGAGCACTAATTTACATAAATCACTCCATGTATAGGTATACATCATACTGTACCTATAGGACTGGGATATACAGGGAGAGTGAACAAGCACCACTTTGGACCTGAAATGGTCTTCAAGATAGGGGTGGTGCAGTGGTTCTGGGTGAGGAGACCCAGGTCAAACTATGAATAATAGTGCTAGGGGGCTAGGACTTGGGCCAAGTCTACTGGCATGTGTTTCAGAAGTCTCAATTCAAGTAATGAGCCGATCGTTCCTATGAGGAACGAACGGCAAAAAACAGGGTAAAAGTCTACTACCTTTAGACACCACATAAATGAAAGGAACAGTGTTCTACCAGGGATGTCAGTCACTGTTCCTTGAAATAATCCTAATCTAACTTTGAATAGGAAATACTTATAGAAATTACAGCATAAAATTCGGAATTCCTAAAAAGTTAGGAAAAGTGGCATCTCTGGTTCTACCTTTCCGATGAGCAATGTGAGTGGATAATTGAAGCTTTTGATACACAAAACGAAGAACATTGTTAGAAAAATTTTGATTGTATTCTCAATTTCAGTACTATGCACTTAGTACTATTTGAATGCACATCATACTTTTTTCATAAATAATGATCATGTTACCTTTCCTGTGATAGCCGACCAAACTTTGAGCGTGTTGTCATCGGAACCACTAACAATCCGGTTGCCATGGAACTCGAGGCAAGTAATCACATGGTCATCATGACCTTTTAGCACCTGCAAATATGGTCAATAGTTTTATGAACAAGGGAAATTCCGCATATACTATAGTCATATTGATTAACTTCATACATGTGTAGGGGCAGTAATTCCCTGTACTCGGTGGCAGACCCCCAGGGGCGGGTCTCCGGGTAATCACTGCCCCCCTAGTGTGTATCATACCGATCCAGGTGTGGATGGAAGGTAGAGAATGTCAGGCCAGGGGAAATAGCTCAGAGGAAGAGCAGCCGCTTCGAAGTTGGAGGGTCCCGGGTTCGAGTCCCGGTTTCTCCAAGACATTTTCCGCTGACCACTACATTGGTGGAGAAACCGAGCATCCTAATGCAATCACGGATTGAAGATATGTGTGCCTGCTCATGTCTTAACGCAATCATGGATTGAGGACTCGGGAACTGGGTCGGTATGATACAGATAACGCTTCAGCCTGCTAGGGGTGAACTAGTCACCTGCTGGAGGTTGGGTTGGAGGAGCAGGGTTGGTTGAAGCTGATGGGGAGGAGTGTAGGGGCAGTAATTCCACTCGGTGGCAGACCCCCAGGGGCGGGTCTCCGGGTAATCACTGCCCCCCTAGTGTGTATCATACCGATCCAGGTGTGGATGGAAGGTAGAGAATGTCAGGCCAGGGGAAATAGCTCAGAGGAAGAGCAGCCGCTTCGAAGTTGGAGGGTCCCGGGTTCGAGTCCCGGTTTCTCCAAGACATTTTCCGCTGACCACTACACATGTATCACTAGGGAACATGTAAACATTTGCTTTCACAAAAAAAAATACATTTTTGTTTGAGAGGAATAAATGATGCAGTTCTGTACTTACCGGAACTTTAAATGGTTTGATGGGCTTGCGCCTCCAGTTCTGTTCAATCTGGTGTTGGCGCATGTAGAGTCCCTTCCATGGACTACCACTGATGGATGATTTACGGCGGTGACGTGGCCCAAAAACAAGCACCTCATCAATACTCTCTTCTCGACACTTTTCACGCCACAGTAAGTTGTCTTCTGCAAGGAGCCGCCAATAGCGACACGTCTGTGCTGCCCGCAGCAAGTCGCGTGGTTCCAGGAAGGACAGAACATACAGTGCCAGCTGTCGATTGTAAGAAATATAATTATTGTTAATGTAATAATTGATTAGTATTACTGGTTAAGTAATGATTGATGAGTAAATTTACATCAGTCTTTTTGATATGTATATGGAATTTTCGTTAAAAGTAGGGGTTTTTACATGAAACAAATAAAAAAATCAAATGTTCAAACATTTAGAAGAAAAAAGAAATTGATTAAATGAATGGAACTAAATGTATGATGCAGCACCTCTTTTGGAAGCAGTGATATAAAGTCTCTTTGAAATTGTGGTTCAATAACAGCCATCATGTGCCGCACAACTGTGGGCTCACATTGGGCAATAAGCTCATCTAGACCCACGAGACGCTCAGCATGTGTCCACTCCTGTAAATAACGTAGAAACATGATCCAGTTGTTGGGTATTTCATACATGTATTATCAGGGGGAGAATATATGAACTGTTATTGATAAACACTATAACTTTTTGCAGTTTTGTACACTACTACATTACATATGAAGACGAACTGAAATCCTGCAGATCGTTTGATACACAACTACCGTAAACTCCCGCGTATAAGACGCGTCCTCTACGCCAAACAAATCCCTACTGCGTCTTATAGGATTTCCTCAAGTTTGGGGTGCGTCTTATACGCGGGGTTTTCCAACATCTCATTTGGGAAAATGCGCCGATGACAGCTTGAACTCATATAACCAGCACCGCGGCAGACCGGGAGGTGTCGACGCGCTCGGCGGGTTTGACACCGACCGTGTGCCGATGACAGCTTGAACTCATATAGCCAGCACCGCGGCAGACCGGGAGGTGTCGACGCGCTCGGCGGGTTTGACACCGACCGTGTGCCGATGACAGCTTGAACTCATATAGCCAGCACCGCGGCAGACCGGGAGGTGTCGACGGGCGCTCAGCGGGTTTGACGCCGACCGTGTACCGCTGACAGCTTGAACTCATATAGCCAGCACCGCGGCAGACCGCGGGAGGTGTCGACGGGCGCTCAGCGGGTTTGACGCCGACCGTGGCTTGCCGGGGTGTAGGGAACACGTGGGCCGATGACAGCATAGACTCATAGCGCTAGCGCCGCGGCAGACCGGGGAATGGTCCGCACGCCTGCCGGGGTGTAGGGAATGTATGGGCCGATGACAGCATAGACTCATAGAGGGGTGGGGGGGGTGCGTCCTATACGCGAACCCCCCCCTGCTGAGTTGGGGGGGCGTCTTGTACGGGGGGTTTTTTACAAATCGATTCAGAGGGGTTGGATGCGTCTTCTACGCGAACCAGCATACCGTGAGTTTGGGGAGCGTCTTCTACGCGCACCGCGTCTTCTACGCGGGAGATTATGGTAATATGCCGGGAGTTCATGACACAACATTCCCAGGTTTATATTTTGTAAGTATTAAACCTAGCTGAGGTTAGACTTACTTGGAAGGTTTTCAGCCAATCAGCAAGTTCAGGCGGTGGATTGGCTCTGGACGGTATCCGCCGTCTTGCTGTCGCTGCTGATGTTGACTGAGACTGAGAGTTACTGGCATAAAGTGCCCGTAACACAGCACTGCAAGAATAATTTCTTCTTAAGCTGCTGCATTATAATTGAATTTATTTACAATACCAGGCTCATCTCTTCGACTTTGTGATAGGGAGTTGCGGCAGTGACGTGGCAAGTATTAGATTACAATGGTCGAATAGGTAATTACCCGAGGAACTTACCTGGGTATAGTTGTGAAGGGGAATTAGTATTCTAACGAAGCCTAAAGACCCGCCAGGCGGGCTTTAGGAGGGCAAAGGAGAAGACACCAGCGGAAGTCGGCAGTTGCATAGCGGGAGCCATCAAAAAAGGGAACCTGTAGATAGGATCTAGAAAATTATCTTAACCTTAGAAATTATTTTCACTCTAAAATTTAATTTCTATCTGCTCATTAGGGGAAGGTGGGCGGGCCTTTGCCCTCCTAAAGCCCGCCTGGCGGGTCTTTAGGCTTCGTTAGAATACTAATTCCCCTTCACAACTATACCCAGGTAAGTTCCTCGGGTAATTACCTATTCCAACTCACCCTACAGCCCCACCTGGCGGACTGTAGGAGAACAAAGGAGAAATTCAAAGCCCTATCTAAGTGTTCCCAGTTTGAGAACGTGTACCATGACAAAACACATTCTAATAACCACAGTTTTAACAACCAAAACTTTTATTTCAGTAGTAACAACTGTAATAACTCTTAACAATTATTGTCAGGGTAAACAACTGACCAACAGTACAAAAAAGTGTTTGATTTTCAAGTAATCAAAAACTTGTCTCAACACCCCTCTACTCAGAAATGAGGTAGACCTAGGGTGACAGAGGATAATATAAACAAAAATAAAGCAGCACAAGCTCGCTTCATGTGCAACAAAAAATAAATACAACTTTTAATAACAATTGTATGCCAAGTCTTCTGTTATTTTGTTTTGTCTTATCCAGAAGATTTGATTTAAGGTTCAATCACTCTGTGGCATGATCCAACAGTCTTTCTCCCAAAGTCTTTTCTTGTATCCCTTTCACCTCTTTCAAATAGTACTTTGCCATGGTGACCTCACTCCTCCAGGAACCATATGCCAGTAACAAATCGGTGGCAACTCCCATCTTTGCCCCCGCCGAGACTCCTGCTCCCCTTAAGGAGTGAGCCCCAAATCTGGTGGTGTTAATACCACTCATCATCATAACATAGATTATCCATCTGGAAATGGTTCCTCTATCTACTTCATCATGAGGAGAAATGTAAGACACAAACAATTTTTGTGATATTCTAAGTTCAGCAGTTCTTTCTATGTACCGCCTTAGCGCTCGTACAACACACAATCTGACATCCTTATTGTAAGGCTTAAGTCTAATCTGGGACAATTTTTGTCCAGTTTTTGCAGTTTTCATTGGAAACAACAAAGTGAAAACTACCGTTCCATCATCTTCCATAGTCATTTCCTCCAGACTGAGGGCCTTGGCTAATTGCCCTCTTTCGCCAGTAAGCAACAAAATCAGGACCAGGACCTTGGCTGTTAGCCTTTTCAAAGTCATTTTTGAATTCCTGCCCCAGAACCTCAATGTATTAAATACAAGTTTTACATCCCAAAAATAGGCATGTTTCGGCTTAGGCGGATTAATCAGGTAGGAAGTCCGAACCGCTCTAGATACCCAGTATCTCTTGCCCATGGTATCCTGGTTTGTAGTTTTTGGCAATAAGATTGAGAGCGCACATCGCGCTGCATTGATAGAACCAAAAGAATAGCCGTCTTCTGACATTTCCCTAATGAAGTCACAAACTTGTGCTTCACTCGCAGAATCAGACTCGACATTATGAATAATACAATACGTAAACCACTTCTTGATGTAAGTGTTATACACCTTCCTGGAATTTGGCTTCCAGCTTTGTATTAAGAACCTAGCGGTTTTTCTATTACATTTGAGGTCTCTTGACAACTTAATTTCTAAATTACGGAAATAATCAAACTTAGGCCTCGTGGGAATCTTAGTTCCAGATCTCTGTTTGGGGACAGATTTGTCCTCTTTCTTCCGAAAGTCATCATTCGTTTCGTCATTCTCTTCAGTCTGGTGTACCACACAGCGGAAGGCCAGTCTGGTGCCACCACGATTGCTTTGTATGGCACATCTGCTTCGATCTTGTTTAGCACCCTCGGCAGGAGACTGCAAGGAGGAAAGATGTACAAAAACAGGTCAGACCAAGACATTGTGAAAGCGTCTGTATGATATGAACCAGGATCTGGTCCATATGAAACATAAAGTGGGCATTTTGCATTGTCCCTTGATGCAAATAGATCAATATTTGGTGTTCCGAATGCTCTACATACTCTATTGAACGCCTTATCAGACAAGGACCATTCTAAGTTGTCTCTAAAATTTCTTGATGCCCTGTCTGCTTCATGATTGTCTTTCCCAGGAATGTAGGTCACCTGTATCCAATGCCTGTGTTCCTCCAACCAACCCCAGATTTGCCTTGCCACATCATGACACAGCGGGGATCTAAGTCCTCCACCTTTATTCACATATGCCATAGCCGTGGTGTTATCAGTAGTGACATGGAAAAACAAATTTTCCCTCTTTGCGAATGCTTGTAAACCCAGAAAAATTGCCTTAGTTTCCAACACATTAATATGTGCCAGATCAGATGATTTCCATCTGCCATTTGATTCAGTCCCATTCACTACTGCTCCCCAACCACCATTGCTAGCGTCAGTGGCCATGCAAATATCTGGAGTTTGAGGTCTAATAATACGAACATTAGTATTTACATGACTAAACCACCATTCAGCATTCATTTTTCCTTCAAGGGAGAGAAACATGGGTTTTGAGTAATCCCACCCTGTTCGAATCAAGGCAGAATTTTTGTCTTTCTCAAGATCTTTGATATGTGCAATACCATAATCTACCCCTGGTACATATGCTATCATTAGCCCTACTAATTCAGACACCTCTTGAATAGAAGGGAATTCTTGTTCAAGTACACTGGTAATTTTTGTTCTCATTTTCACAACTTTGTCACTTGGTAGATAGACTATACTTTGTTCTGTGTCGATCATAAACCCCAGAAATTTCATGATTGTTGAAGGAATAAATGAAGACTTCACTGGATGTACAACCAAACCCACATTGTCTAATAGTCTGGCTAGTGTCTCTAATGCCCAGGCACATTCCTGTTTTGTGTCCGCAATCACAAATGAATCGTCAATGTATTGGAAACATTCTATGCCCTTTTTCCTGGCTTCCGCAAAAATGGGAGACATTATCTTAGTGAAAACCCGAGGAGCACAAGAAATACCATTAGGCAAAACAGTATACTGGTAAAATTTTCCATTCCAGTAAAACCTAAGATATTTCCTATCTTCCTGATCTATTTTCACTGAGTAATAAGCATCTTTAAGGTCTAAAGATCCTAAATATGCACCTGGTCTAATCATTTCCAAGGCCGTGTTAAGATTGTGCATTTTAAAATGCTCATACTCAATCATCTTGTTTAGCTGGGTCAGGTCCAAGATGACTCTAGTCTCACCATCCTGCTTTGGCCTAGGAAAAATGTTCGACACCCATTCCTCTTCAGTATGTTCTGCTAGTTCTATGACCCCTTTCTCCAACATTTTCATAATTTGAAGATCAATCCCTCTAGATTCATTTTTCCCCAAACGATATGGGCAAGGCACTCTGTTCTGTATCGGAGTCTGGATAAATGGCAGTTTCATAGCCTTCACCTGATCCAACACCCAACCATCGTTGGTAATACGTTCCCACTGTTCCAAGTGATCAGATATTTGCCCTGCTCTAAAATTTTCTGGGGTATTAGATAAATGTAGAGATTCAATCAGCAATTTTGATGATGTGGAAACCTCAGACACACCTTGTCCACCCACCTTTAGGCTCTGGGTGTTTTGTCGCGTTGGGTGTTCTCCAGCGGGCTGTGGTGATCGGTGTCGTTCTGGTGACGTCTGCCTCCCCTGCCCCGGCGTCCTGCCCGGTTGCTGTAGCTGGCCTGGTGGCCCCCGCGAAACCCCCCCCCTCCACGGGAGGAGCTTTGTCTGCCCTGATAGGCACCTCTAGCTGGCTTGCTATACCTGGTCTTCTGGAAGTGTTTCTTCCCTCTCAATACAGATTTGGGTGGTCCCATAATATCCTTGACAAGCTTATCCGCTTTTTTAGCCTCCTTAACCTTTTCCTCAACATCCTCACCAAAGAGATTTTCACCTGATACCTCAGCGTCCAAGACTGAGTTTGCCACCTTTCTGTCCATGGCTGGTTTTAAAGCCTGGCGCCTCCTCCTAATAATGGAGGTGTTTGCATAGAACAATAGTTGGAGTGCCTGTATAGCCGGTTCCCCGGTTTCAGCGAGCTTGTCATCCTTACTTCCTCGGCTGACCATTAACTCCATCATGGGCATCAATGCTACTATAGCCGCCAAAATCGCATTTTGTGACAGCTGCAGTTCTTTGTCTGCCCTTTTTGTTACAAAGTCTATATCTTCAGATCTGTAAAACCCTAAGTCCATCCTAGGTGCCAGCAAATCCTTCACATTTTTCGGTGGCGGATACTTTTCTGCTAGTTCCTTCGCCTTAGCAAGGTCCTTGCTCTTTTTGAAGAGTGTGGTGAGTACCTTAGCCATGCCTGGAGTCACTTCCTTGGACAGTTTCTTTTCCTCCGCTTCAGTAACAGCTTGTTGTGCAAGTTTAGAGAAAGGGCAATCATCCCATTCTGCAAATGGATCAACCTCTTCCTCTTCATCAGGCTCATCCTCTTTCCTTGTATTGTCTGTCTTCTTCTTCTTTCTGGCAGACACAGCATCCATGGCCTGTCCCCCTGGCGCCCCAGCTGCCTCTGCCGCCGTTCTCTTGCGCGACTTCTCTAGGGCACGTGCTGTTGACAGCCCCTGAGCCGAGCTGTCAGTCCTGATTGAGTTTTGTGACACCACGCTGGTGGGCCTGACAGTAGCTTGTGACACCACGCTACCCGACCTGACAGGCTTGTTATTACCAGAAGTAGCTCTTGATTTGGCGGAGGCTTGGGATACCGAGTCATCCTGGGAAACAGAGTGTGCATTTATAAAACTGTCCGCATATTGAGAGTTATTATCAGGCGATGTGACTGGTCGTGCACGACGTGGTGTGACCCTTCTCCTGATGCTTTCTTGATTCTCCCTGACACGCCGAGCCTGTGTGTGATGGCTGTATTGGAAACGTTGCAGTTGTTCTTGAACGTCTTCCTGCCTGTCAAGTTCTTGGCGTCTCCGCTCAAGCATGGCACCGTACTCTGCCAATCTAGCTCTCTCACGTCGAAGGTAATCCATTTCGTGCAGTGGGTCCGTATCATCCTGGATATCCCAATCCACTACACGCCTTTGACCCCACGCTCGCTGTGACTGCGCGTAAGTGTCATCACGATCACCATCACCGGCATCTTGGACGTCATCACCGTCCTGACCTGCCGTAACCAGATCTTGTTCATCAGCCATTTGGTCTAGCTCAAGTCGTTGGTTTTCTTCGCCTTGTTCCATATTATCATTATGTTCACCAATGATGGAACTTTCTTCATTTGAATGCGACATGTTCACCGAACACGTGCTGTCACCAATGGCGGAACGTGGGCCCTCGTGCTTGCTGGCACTGCTAGCGAAGTTCAGTCTGCAAAATACAAACAGAAAACTGGTCAACGCCGCCAACCAGAAACGGTACTTTGGTAAACCAAAAGTATCGCGTTTTTTAGCTCCGCAAGAAAGAATGAAATTAATATAAAATTTGAATCCATTCCACTCACCTGCTCTGCTGTTTTTTCTGCGTCCGTTCCAAGCTGATGCGCACGCGCAACTGCCGACTTCCGCTGGTGTCTTCTCCTTTGTTCTCCTACAGTCCGCCAGGTGGGGCTGTAGGGTGAGTTGGAATACAAATTCAAAACAATCTATAAATTACAAGCTGTAAGTAAACAACAGTATCTGTAAAACTGCAAAATAGATTTCCGCAATGAGGACTGTGGGGCTTCATTTCTTAAAACTTACCTGTCCACTGAGGATTTCCTGCAGTGCTTCTTTCCGGGTGACATGGCTTTCAGGTCAAGGCCACTCTCCGATTTTCTCTTCATCTGCAAAATCAAAACATGTATACATACATTTGCTTTTAAATAATACTAATACATAAGTCAACATCATTTTTGACTATCGTAAAACTTCACCAATAAATGTGCATCCAGTCTCGGCATCATCCTTTACACCACACCTAGCCGGGTGGTTTGAAAATACCCTCGTCTCTAGCTGAGTTCACTGTGCATATTGAATACCAGATCAAATACATTGGACCTCTGTATGAGCTGTATTCCAGACCATGAGTTTATCCCATAAGCCGCAACATGTCTTTGTTAAACATACAGTATTAAAGCTTTGACTTAGAGTGGTACCTTGCACACAAGCCACAGCATATAAAGGAAACTAAGCCCTTCTCAAGCTTCTGTGTGCATTACACGACATCCTGTTTAAATACGTTAAATCTAACTTTAACTTGGTCAAAATCAACTCCTAAATGCGCCTTTATGAAGACTAGCATGAACTAAGGATGCACCTTATATCATTACCGTGAGTTCAAGTTATAGTATTCTACATCTGAATTGAATTATTAGAAGGGTCTATTGCCAATTGCAAGGGCATTTACAATCGTTTTGTGTGCAAAGTTTGAATTTGCCATTGGGAGAGTGAAATATCCACAATATATCAAGGGATTACATGATAAGATATGTTATGTCAGACACCCAACCCGCATATAAATAGAAAATATTTTCTCAGTGGATTTACACAAATCTCAGCAGCTGTCTGTTTGATGATGAAAATCTCGGTATTTCGAGTTTTCATTACTGATCCTTAAAAAGAGCTGCCTCTGTGTTCATTAATATATCATGTCCAGTGGTCGCCGGTCATCATGATACATTAAATCATGTTGCTTTGGGCTGGACGGCCTACACCTTATGATTATCAGGTCTGAAGGGTTGGCATGATGCATCAATGACCCTGATACACTCATGTACAATTGACCTTTAAAGGGTTAGGCCAAAAAAAAAAAAAGGTTGTGTCAGGTATCCTGACCGACCCTATTTTTGGGGCCGACGCTAATTTTTTTAAATCTTTTTTTTTTTAAAGATTTTTTACAAAAATTGTAAAATATATCAGATATTTTCCGAATATAGCCATATATTCATGATGCCATGAATACAACTGGCTTTCAATAATAACCAATAGAACCTCCCATAACACTTGTGAACAATCCGAAACTTGTTTGTCAAATTTTCTCTTAATTATGACCCTTCAATTACCCCTAAAGAATAAGTTAAGAAAAAAATTCCGACCTACCTACCCTTATTTTTTTGGCCTTGTTACCTGAACACAAGATTTTTTTTAGGCCTTAAAGGTTTACTTGACACATCTCTGTGTCCCTATTTCATAACTAAGAAGTCCAATAGGGTTCTGGTCTTTACTTATATTCAGACAATTAATCATATTTTATTCTTTTCCTGGTTTACATCGTTATTCTATTATGGCTGATAGAGTGCAAAATGACGTAAACAAATGTGATTTAGCGATGATGACACATGCAAGGGCCTTTTGTTTAATGTCAGTGTCATATGATTTGAGACAAAGGGAAAACACTACGTCAAAGCCCACCCAACCCAGCATGCTGCCACTGGTACCCTGGTGTCAGGGTGTTCTGGTCTGCTTGTCCAATGACAATGGCAAACCGCTAACACAGCTGTTCTCTTACGTAACCTGTAATATTGGCCTAATTATGTAACCAATGCCCAACCAAGGCCTGGGACGATCGGAATACAGGGGGACAAAGGATTCTTGAAAGATGCGTATCTGGACGGAAATTGGGTCCTCTACCATACTCCATAGACGATCTATGACCTACTAGTACACTATAATACATAAATTCGCTTTGCCTTTTCTTTCCATTATCCATGCCTACGGTAGACATAATTGAATCATTCTGATTGAATCTACTTAAATTGAATCATACATCAACAAATGGCACTTGTTAATTAGGCCTAAAAAAAATTCTTGTGTTCAGGTAACATAGCCCAAAAAATTAGGGTAGGTAGGTCGGATTTTTTTGATTTTTTTTTAGATTTTTTTTTTTTAAAGTTCCTGGATGCCGAAAACTGCCAAAATGATATCAAACATGGTTCAAAAGATTAACCAACTTAAAAAAATATTGGTTATTTCAAGCTTGTAGCATTCGTGAGACCATAAGCTTTAATTTGATACCAAACATGCCTATATATTGACTTTGTTCACATTTTTCTTGAATTTTGGGACATATTTACCAAAAATTTCTAAAAAAAGAAAATAGGGTCGGGCCAAAAAATTAGGGTAGGTCGGGATACCTGAACACAACTTTCTTTTTTTTTTAGGCCTTATCAGAATAGATATGATTACAGTTTCTCTGATAATCTTTAATGAAATTTACATGTATGTACGTTAGTTGAGAACTATAATATTGAGGCATGTCTGACAACTGAATATTAAAGTCTTCTTTCTTTAATAATTTTACTTTAAAATGTCGCATATAAATCACAGCTTATAGGCTATTTAAAACCTTAGGAGTGAATTGTGGCTTTTATGATTGGCACAACCAAGTGGTGCGGCCTACAGATTGGGTTTTGACACTATAGAAAAGTACTACCGTAATCTCCCGCGTATAAGACGCGTCCTCTACGCCAAACAAAATGCTGGGGGGTCTTATAGGATCTCTTCAAGTTGGGGGTGCACCTTATACGGGGGGTATTTTTTCTATAGAAATGTACTAAATTTACAAAATTGAGCCCTAAGAGGTGCGTCTTATACGCGAAAATGCTTCTGCTGAGTTTGGGGTGCGTCTTCTACGCGCAGCGCGTCTTCTACACAGGAGATTACGGTAGCCCCAGACTTTTTAAGTCTTATAGTTTCTTTCAAAGTTGGGAATGCGGCTTATGCATGTAATATGCAGCTAAGGCTTTTAACATGTAGTAATGGCCGTAGTATTTGACAGGATAATTGGGAATCGTGAACCTTAGTTTGGTTTTGACTACTGTACAAGTATATAAATCCTGAACAATAAACACCAGTAGACCTCTCAGTAGACTTCAGAAGTTTGCAATACTTACCCAGTGCTTATCACTTGCAGAGAGGAGTGCCGGTCGTAAACATGGCATATCATCATCCTCTTCGTCCTCATCCTCATCACACATGTCTTCATGCATGGTATCCAGATCCTGATGTGTATCATCATCCTCATCATCCATAAAAGCTTCATCTATCTCCTCCTGTTCCTCTTCACTGTCCCTAATGGGCAGGGCATTTCTATTGGCACCTTCATCACCTTGTTCATCCTCAAGTTGAGATACTGAGGAGCCTCCACACGTCTCTGAGTGCAAGCCATCCTTGCTAGCCTCCCCGCTGAGTCGTAACCCAACTGAACTGCTCTCAGCACTGTCTGTACACAAATTGGCAGCATTTCTATCATTGTTGAGCTGCTCAGAGTCACTATCTACTGTCTCTTCCTGCTCATCATCTTCATTATATCCATCTTCTTCATGCTCAGCGGCATCAACCAACTGACTGGCCCTGCAGTTTACTGGGGCTGCATCAAGCGAATCCGAAGAGTTGCTTGATTTACTGCTTGTTCGCGTGTGATCACGCTGTGACACTACAGCCGCACAAGGTGCCGATGGAAGTCGCTCCTGGTCTGTGTCAGGGGTCAGAGTTGCACTACTGCTACTGTCTGCCCGAGTTGAGCTCCTCGTTTCTCTTCTGCAAAGGGATGGTACTGATTTAATTAATTTTACCACACATTTTGCATGGAATGTGATTCTAGTGGGTTTTTGCACCACTTCTGAAAAAGGACTTGCTGTGAATTAGCGCAAGGATTAGAAGAAGGGTCTTCAGATATTAAGGGCATAAGTACTAAACGCTGATATAATCTTAGAGCTTGTATAAGTGTCAGGGTAATCAGGGTCTAATTCCACTAGAGTGATCCACAAAGAGGTTGGACAAAATTTACTAACCGTTCATGATTTCTTGGACTACGGCGGTTGGTAGAGGAGGATAAAGTACTACAGGTGAGCACGGCTTGGTTCTGGTCCAATAGGACGCGACCTATACCGGGAACCTTCATCAAATCGCTCACTTCTGTAAAACCCCCTGCCGCCTAAAACAAATCAAAGACAAGGATATTCATCGGTATATAAAGAAAGAATTCATCAATGAGGCACATATATCCACCTTCAATTCCCTTATCAAGTTAATTGCAGATGGGACTATCAAAGATCATTGCTGTATAATTAGAAAGGACTTAATCATTCAATGATTTCCGGATATATAACCATCTGCTTATGTAGAGCAAGTAAACTAGAGGAGGTGGAACACAACATGTATTAACGCGAGAGATAACTGTGGACAAATATACATACCTTCCTGGCATCTATGATGGTCTGTGCCTTAGCATGACCTACACCGACCAGGGACTCCAGCTGTTCCAAGCTGGCTGTATTTATATCTACCTTTCGACTGGCCATAGCACCATCACGCATATCTGAGGAATAAAACGAAAGTGCATAAATGATAACTCTACGATCTTATGATCAGTGGTGCCAGGCTAGGAGCATATGGAGAAAGATGACATCTCAGCTCACTAGCTGTACGTGTCAAAACTTAGTCAAAATGAACTGACATCTACCTGTACGAAAACATACATATTAAACTGAAAGAGAGAACTGTTCAGCCCTTGTTTTCTTCCCTTCTTTAAGTGAGGGCTAGCATCGACTTCAGGCGACACCATGGTAGGCCTAAAATCGACTATAGTTGACACCAACATGGTAGGCCTAATGTCAACTTAAGTCGATCCTCATTATACAGAAATTTTATCAATTGTATCAATTGCAAATAGGCCCGTCTTCCTAGGATCTGTAAGGTACTTTCTTAGAGGCCACCCCATTTGGGGGTTAAATCACCTGAACAAAACGTTTTTAGGCCATGGGCCTTTATTGATTGCTTTATCATCCATGATACTATTGATAGGCTCGGGACACCAGACCTAGTTTCCTAGACATATATCTATAGTATAGAATTGAATATATTTACTTTGTAAGCTTTGGCCTGGACAAAAAAAAGGTGAGGGGTGCAATTCTGTGGCCTAGACTATACTTTTCTGCGTCATGCTAGACCTCATCCCTGTCAATTTTATAGGAAAGATGGAGGATTAGTCACTGTCCGTCATTTATTAAAACCCCTGCAGCACGAACATCACTTTTTAAAACCCCTTCATCACAAGCGTCATGAGTGTCACTTTTTCCACATGTATAGGCACCTTAAAGACGACTGCCAAAGGGGCTGATTCGATTTGTAGTTAGGGAGAGTGGTGATCTGATCGGGGACATCAGACATGTTTGATATTCAGGGTTCTCCTCACACTGTAATGACGCCGGCGGGCCGCCGGCATGATTTTTACTGCCGCCGGTGTGATTTCATCTCAGAATCACCGCCGGTGTCATTTTAGCTTCATATAGGTTTTTGAATTTTGCAAATCAGCCAATTAGAACAGAAGTTATGGCCATATTTATGAAAATACTTTCAATTTCTTTGTTGTGTGGTGCACATATGTGCGGGCACTGACGCATTCCTCTGTGAAACTGTAATGTAGTTCTCGCCATGAATATGACCTTTGCTGTTGAAGGCTAAGGATGTTACCAAATGAAATTTTACGCCAGCTCGCTGCAGCATTTTACGGTGTGATTTTACATTCTGCGGAGAACCCTGATATTGCTAGACTCGATGGGACGTCCCCGCACACACTCCCGATCATCAGGATCGGCCGAGTCGAGTGTGGCCTGTCTGCGGTCCCCTTAATGCCTGCTTCCAAGGTGTCTAGTATTCTTACAGAGTTGGTAATAAGTATAGCCACTATATAGTAAAAAGGCTTGCAAGAATCCAGCGTAAGTCTTGCCTACAGCTCGATGCAGCAAGTTGGGAACCTAAAACTTAGTTTTTCCTGAATTTTCGGTAAGAAATGCTGTGGTTTAGCCAAAAATTATCCGATTTACACAATATTTGCAGCAAATGAAAGGTGAAACTCATTGCTTTCAGGCCAGGGTAGATGGTATTACAATAATATAGTGCACAGTTTACCACTGAAGTACAAATTATAAATTTAAAAATCATTACTTTGAAAAAATTGCTGTTTTTCAAAGTTTGGCCCTATATATTTTGTGAAAAAATATTCTAATCATCAGTTTTTGATAGATAGTGCATAATACTGACCCATCAAGTTTATAAATGAGTATGCTTTTTCTCCCTACCTCTATGGTGGCTTCTTACACTATGGGAGACATGTGATTTTTGTTAGTTTGCAAAAACTGTGATTTTCAGCAAAATTTCTGCTTGGTTTTTGATGTGGGACCACATAGATCACCATATATGGATGCGTGATCACCCATTGATACCAGAATTATCCATTTTTATGGTCTACTTGATCATCTTTAAAGGCATGGGAAATGTCTAAGTGATACAATAAGTGTGAGAAGAATTAGCCCCATCTTATGATTCTAGTCTTTGGTGCCGACAACACTTTTGCAGCTAAATAGCTCAATAGTGCATTATAATAGGCCTCACATGCCTAATATGGGGTTCTAATAGCATTTCAATATGGTTTTCAATGGGTCATCAGGTCAAAACAACAATTGATGATGGAATTTAATAGAAACAAAAGGGTTTTGCACCATGGACCTGTTCACATTGTTCAGGTCTTCAGATATTCTTATCTTGAAAATGATGAACGCATTTATGAGCATAGTGCTTTTCCAGCCCATATGGGACCTATGGAGGGCATTTTGTCTAGTCTGACATGTATTATGAGGGAATAATGCATAGCAAATGATTCTATTTTCACATTTTGTTATGATTTTTGAGAGAGAATCATAGACAAGACTTGTCTTCTGCTGCATATACAAAAATGTCCCTTGAATGAAGGCATTTTACATGCACAGCTGCCTCCAAAACTGGAAAACACTCAGGTTCCCAACTTGCTGCATCGAGCTATAGGCCTAAGCCTTTAACACCACCTTTCTGAGATCTATTTAGACTATTAGGCCTAATTAAATCCCCCCCCTCGACGGCAGTCAAAATTGCTTGTGCCCTCCCCCCATGCCAGAGGCGCGGAGAATTTTCGTGCCCCTCTTTAAATTTCACAGATCTAGTAGCAAGCAGGCTTTTTTGCAAAACGAGGGTAAATTTTTTTAGCCATCCTCAACTTCAAGAAGGGTCACAATTTTTTAGCCCCCCCTCCTCGGGAGCCCTCGGGAGGGGTCTGAAATTTACGCCCCCCCCCCCTCAAACCCACCACCCCTGTTGAAAAATAATGACCACTCCCTCCCTTAAAAGGCTTAATAGTCGCTATAGAAACCAGAGAATATATTTATTTTATTAACATGGCTAGTACATTGTCCGTGTCACTTTATGAATCTTTAGATATATTTATACTGTTCCATGGAACAACTTACGACGAAGCTTCTCACATCAAACCATCTCAAAACTAGCAAGGTGTCTATGTGACTATCAGTATCACAGTATGTGACACACTCTGCAAACTACTTTGCCTAGGTTTAGGTATCGTTCCACTATTGATGATGACGTCACTTCCGGTAACACACCGAGAAGTACGGATTTAGGACTTGGAGGGTTGTGATTGGTCTATATTAGAGTTCAAAATCATTGCAAACTTTTAAATAAAGCATAGATAAAATGTTTAACCTGTTGTGATTCAGAATATATGGGGTACAAGGGACAGCTCCTTTGTCTAGGATCCCAAAATATTGATTTAAAATAAGGTTGGAAATAATCACTAATTGTGTGCAGAATAGGCCAAAATGGGGATGGGTTCAAACATATGCACGTACAGAAAAACTGGGTTGGTGAACGACGTCTGGATCTGGCACCCAGAGAGGGGGAAAATGTGCCTCTTCATGATTTTGAGTGATTTGGAGTGTTTGAAAGGTGAAATTCCACTTTTACGGGTGCATGAGTTACATTAAATTATAGTGCAGAATGTTTTGGTGGTCCGATACCTTAAGAGAACCATAGGCCTATGGAATGGACATAGTTAAATACAGGCTAAACATGAACCAAAAGCTATCAATTTTATCAGGAATTGGTTATTCATGAAAAATCAACCCTTATTTTGTCCTTATAAGCAGGGAAACTGTCAAAAATGGAGGGAAATGTGGGTTTTAAGGTTGCGGAGAGAGCTGGAATTTCACTAATTTTCAGCTCCAATCACCCATATGCCTCCCAGTGTGGGTTTAGAAGTGTAGATATTCAAATAATCAAGATTTTGTATAAAAATCACTATAACTGGTCAGTATATGTCCTATTTTGACCCATAGGTGCTTGGATATTGGAGCTATAGGGCTTAAATGTGGGCTTACGCAGCTTCGGAGGATTCCGAGCCACCTCGGTATTGAACTCCAATAGAGTCCATTAAACCATTAAAAATGCTCAAATATACATGAAATTTTGAAGAGATTTCGTTAACAGTATTGGGAGATGTAATATGGACAGTACAGTGTATTCTGAGCAAAGTAAAGTCTCTGAAAAATCAGTTTTTTGACCAAAAATTGTGATTTTTGATAGATTTTAATTATTTTCCTCTGCTATATTAGCGTAGATTTCTGAGAAATAAAAACTGAAACCCCAAAACCTGGCATTTGTACCATGCAGAATAACTCTTTGGCAATAAGGATACCAATTCTCAGGTCATTGTGCTCATCGGTTCCTTTGTGGTAAGCAGATATTTGACGGAGGGGTGAAAATGAGGAAAAATCAAGGTTATTCTCGGTAAGCCGAGGCATTAAGACACCCCTTTTGGAGAAGCTGAAATGTATTTCTGAGGGACTTTTTGTACTGGGTTGGGAATAAGGACATGTGAGAGACATATTTCCCAGGTTATTATAAAATACCGCTTCCTTTAAGGTATCGTTCCACTATTGATGATGACGTCACTTCCGGTAACACACCGAGAAGTACGGATTTAGGACTTGGAGGGTTGTGATTGGTCTATATTAGAGTTCAAAATCATTGCAAACTTTTAAATAAAGCATAGATAAAATGTTTAACCTGTTGTGATTCAGAATATATGGGGTACAAGGGACAGCTCCTTTGTCTAGGATCCCAAAATATTGATTTAAAATAAGGTTGGAAATAATCACTAATTGTGTGCAGAATAGGCCAAAATGGGGATGGGTTCAAACATATGCACGTACAGAAAAACTGGGTTGGTGAACGACGTCTGGATCTGGCACCCAGAGAGGGGGAAAATGTGCCTCTTCATGATTTTGAGTGATTTGGAGTGTTTGAAAGGTGAAATTCCACTTTTACGGGTGCATGAGTTACATTAAATTATAGTGCAGAATGTTTTGGTGGTCCGATACCTTAAGTCTCTGTAGGTAGGGAAAACATGCCAAACTTTTATTTTGGATTTACCCGGATAATTTTACATCACCGGGAAGATGGCAACTTGAGTAATTTAATGGTGTTTAAATTGTCTTCATAGTGTTACTAGAACAGAAGTTATGAGGGATTGAATGTGGAACTTCTATAATATTTTCTGTCAGTGGATTTCCAGCCAGTGTGGCTCTTATCAGTCCCTGCCCACTGTGCACAGGCTGCACTGGTTCTCACACATTTCAGACCTTGCTTTACTTAATCTCAAATTAAATTTGATTGAACGATCATAGAGGGTAACCAATAACATCACTGTAAGCACAACAGTTTGGGGATTAATGGGATATATTTTGCATCAGAAGGAACTAAGATAAGTATTATAGATCATGTTGGAAAGTCAAAATTTTCTAAATGGCAGTGTGATAAGCAGACCTGAAATTCTTGGATTTTTTACTCAACTCTCCTATACTCTTTAGCTTTGGGCTAATTTGGGCTAATAGATAATAAATAGCTGATGAAAGATTCTAAAAGTACACACTTTTGTGGTTATCCTATATAAGTTTTAAAAAGTTACACAAATATTTAGTTTTGATATTTTCGGGTTTAAGTCATAACTCTTCTGAAATATATACAATCTGTCCAGATATTTCATTCTTTCTCCCTCTATGGTAACTGATAATGTCTTAAGCTTTCAATAGAGGTCTCAAATGTAAAAATTGACCAAGAATTGACAAAAATATCAACATTTTATATTTCAAGGTTTTATAGAAATTACAGTCTGTGCACATCAATACCATTTGAGAACTGATAAGATATCAAATCAGTGACTGGATCTAGAGTAAAATGACCAACAAATTCTGATTCCTTGGTTATTTTTACCCTTGATACATGAAAATAGTTAATGTTGACAGTGGAAAAGAGCCCTAAAATAGAAAATCATATTGATTGATTTACTATAATGACAGATAGGGACTAGCGGGAGTGGGTGCAGGGGTGTTATTCCTACTGTAGGGCTTGGACACTGACAGTCTCAACTTCAAGGGCATGCAACTTACCGATCGACGTTGACTCGTAAGAATCAAGGCCCTGCACAACTTAGATTGGACCATTAGTTTATGATCCATCATGTGCACTAAGTTCTACCCAAAATATATATATATAGGACGTGTGTGAAGACAAAATTCTTACCTTCTACGCAAATTTCGGAGTGGCTTTGGCAGCCATATCCGTGTGACGTCGTGATCGGTAACCTTCGGCCGTAGCTCGGCAACTTACGGAAAAAAAGACCACAGCGCCCTCGCGTAACATGTAATAAAGTAAAAGTTCTAAAATTATTTATTAGACGGCGCCACATGTCGCTTCTCCGCACACTTCCCGCCTTGACAGGTGGTGGATGTCTACCTGTTCATCTGTTACACGCAGTCGAGGCGTTCGTGAATCGACGGGGTGAAGACAAAGTTCCTTATTTTCACCTCGAGGAGGTAGAGGTACAGCAGCCTGAGTGGGTTTGAGGGGGGGGCGAAAAATTTTCAGGGCCCTCCTGAGGGGGGGGGGCTAAAAAAAATTTGACCCCTCTTGAGGGGGGCTAAAATAATTCACCCTCTTTTTAGCGCAGAACGGGGGGCAGGGGGGGTGCAAAAGATTTTGACTGCCGTCGAGGGGGGGCGTAAAAAATTCCCCCCCCTGTTGATAAATAATGACCACTCCCTTAGGAGGGGACAAAAAAAATGTCGCTCTTTTTGTGCGAAAAAGCCAGCGCGCCAATAAAGAATAAAAGGGGGACAAAGAAAAATGTCAGACCCCTCCGGAGGGGGGATGGAAATTTTTTTGCCGCGGACGCGCGGAATTTCACCAACCTCCCCTGTTGTTAAAAATTGATCATTCCCTTACCAAAAAGAACTTCTTTAAGAAGGGTCTCAAATTTTTTTATCCCCCACAGCCACCCTGCTCCAGTAGGGACAAGTCATTTATTGCCAGCTTGGGGGGGGGGGGTTGGTGAAATTCCGCACATGCATGGTGAAATTTTTTCCGTCCCCCCTCCGAGGGGTCTAAAATTTTTCGCTCAAAAGGGGCCCCCCTTAGAGGGGTCTGAAATTTTTTTGTCCCATCCCAACCCAACCCCCTCTGTTGTTAAAAAAATGACTACTCCCTTAGGATGTATAGGGAGACAAATAAATGTTGCCCCTTTTTTGCTAAAAAGGAGTGAAACTTTTAAACCCCCCTGCAAGAGCGGTCTGAAATCATTTTACAGCCCCATCCTCCCCTTTTATTAAAAATGACCATTCCCCAAAAACTTCAACATTTTTTAACCCCCCACCCCCATGGTCATTTGAAATTTCTTGGGCCCCCCCCCATGCAGATCACACCTCCTTGAGGTGTGAATAAATTTGCAAACCACACCTCCAGGAGGTGTGAATAAGGGCATACCTCCTCGAGGTGAGAATAAGGATTCTTATTTTCACCTTGATGTGGTACACCTCCTCGAGGTGAGAATAAGGATTCTTATTTTCACCTCGATGTGGTACACCTCCTCGAGGTGAGAATAAGGCCACTGCTTGCACCTTGAGGAGGTGAGCGCTTATTCGCACCTCAAGGATGTGTGTATATCATCGGAATGGCCGAGGGATCAATGCTGGTTTGTAAGGCCATCCCCTATTGGTCCTCCCCATGTAGGTCAATGTTGATCCCCAAGTCAACACTCGAGGCGTTCGGGGAATGGCCGAGGGATAAATGCTGGTTTGTAAGGCCATCCCCTATTGGTCCTCCCCATGTAGGTCAATGTTGATCCCTTAGTCAACTTACTACCCTCCCAAGCATAGTTAGGGACTGGTACCTAGCCAGACCTGGCTGGGATGGAAGGGGGTGGAGGGAACCAGCTGAGGTGGGGTAGTTACCGGTAGCGTTCGAGGACACCACTACCCATAATGCAATAGATATCGTTAGTAAACCACTATCTGAACGCCTCATTTATACTACACTCCCAAGCATAGTTAGGGACTGGTACCTAGCCAGACCTGGCTGGGGTGGAAGGGGGTGGAGGGAACCAGCTGAGGTGGTGTAGTTAGCGTTGCAGGTCACCCCCACCCACAATGCACTGCAAAATGTAAGAAATAGATAGAACTAAACGACTGTGGTGTACAAGGTGGCCGATCCACCACGAGCGGGGGGTCTCCCCCGAGGGCATTAGCCCTTGGGGAAGAACCCCCCGAGGGGTGGATCGGCCACCGAGGACACCAGGGGAGTTTAGTTCTATATTTATTTTATGTTTTTAGAGGGTTTAAATAAGGAAAAATTATCAAAATCCGGTACCGTAGTTCCCCGTACGAGCGCCGGTCGGCCCTTTTGAATGGTTACATGCACCCAGAACGAGGCTACGGTGCCGGATCGGCCGCTGTGGTGGATCGGCACACGTTATGCCACTGGGGGTGTGCGGATCGGCCCTGCAAGGCTATCTCTATGGGAAGAAGTTATTCACATAAAATAAAACCGCTACCCCAACGCCTCGATAGTTGCATAGGCCTACCTCACACCTAACCTGGCCTGCCTGAGTCGTCTCGCAGAGCATAAACTCACCCAGGTATCAGCAAATGCTGAAATGACTTTCATACTACAGCATCTCCTTGATTAATATTGCCCCTTTGATACTGATAAGAATCTGATTGAAGTAGGTTGTGTATTGGCCCCCTTGCCACTCCCCCCTCCTCCCCCCACCTTTATCTTCTTAGTACCAGGTATTATACACATCGCACAGACGTCCATCCTCTGACTGACACTGCCACCCCCATTAGCCAATGAACATTCAGTCCGGTCATGGACTAAGGACCCGGTCATTCAGGGAGGTCGGCTGGTTTGCTGAGATCTGCCTGTAGTGTAATTGTAATTGTGTTTATTAACGCTTTCGTCCCCATAAGAGGTTGTTTTTATGCGCACCCTACAGTACTATTTCAGGCCTCGTAGTACAGTAGTTGGTTACATGCTTGTTGGTGCATAGGAATGCATTATTCATATATATATAAACAGTTTCAGTAAGATTATCATTGTATTGTATTAGTTAAACTTGAATTTATTAGCTATTCCCTTGTCCTTTGTTCTGCGTGGCTCAGCTGATCCCACAGTACTATTCCCCTTAGGTAGGGACTTTTCTCATAATGGCGAGTTCTTGCCCTTCTGCGGGCAAACTTGATTTTTCTATCCGCTTGGGTCCTGATATTGACCTGCTCAATCCCTACCCCGTTTAAATATTTTTTCCACATTAGTGTGACAAGTTGTATGTTTCTCCTGTCAGAGAGCATGCAGACTCTGCATGCTGCATGTAGTTCAATTATTGACATGCCTCTTACTCTCTGTCTTAGACATATTCTTAATCCCTGATTCTGCATTCTTTGCAATTTTAATAACTCAGAGGAGAGACCTCCCCTGGTATACGGCACATGGCTATTGTATTATTGACCAAAGGGAAGCATCCCTGGCATATACTGCGGAGTCGGGGGCTGAAGGTGTTAGTCATAGTGCCGTCGGGGTCTAATGGCGGCCCCCAGCTGATAATGGCTATGTGAGCTATAGAAAGAGCAGTACTCCAGTGCAGGTGCAATCATGCTTTTGTATACAGCAGTACAATGCTCCGCGTTTAGATATTTACGTAACTTATTGAGCTTATACAACTTATTGCCAAAATTCTTTTTCACCTTAGCAATGTGGTTATTTACAGTGAGACATCTATCCAATTCTACACCTAAGTAGTTATATGAATCACAGTGTGACAGGTCGGAGGCACCCATCTTGAGGATTGGACCATATAAAGGTGCTAGGTTTGTTTTTGAACCAAAGAACATTCCAGTACTTTTTCTGGCATTGATTGTCATATAGTTTGATAAGCATCAGGTATGAATTCTGTTTAGGTCCTCCTGTAGCAGCCTGACTGCCTCTGTGGGGTTGCGATGCGAGGCATATACAACAAGATCATCAGCATACATAACACATTTTGAGTTTATAATTACATCAGGCAAGTCATTCACATAGACAATAAACAACAAGGGGCCGAGAGTCGACCCCTGAGGGACCCCGAATTTGAAAGTTCTTTGGGTTGATTTGACACCATTAGCAAAGGTAGAGTGAGACCTGTTACACAAATATCCTCGAAGCCATATTTTGAACGACGGGTGTATGTTTAGTGCATCTAGCTTTCTGATGAGGGTACTGTGATTTACACAGTCAAGCGCTTTGGAATAGTCTATAAAAACAGGCAGCAGTCACCTGACCCTCATCTCTACTATCATATTGGTCCGCATCTCCGGTACTGTGGTTTGCTTTAAAACCAAACTGATTTTTATTCAATATATTATTTGCTTCCAGGTGCTTTATAATGACTCCATGTATAATTTTTTCTAGTATTTTCCCAGGTAGAGGTAGTAGGGTAATAGGTCTCCAATTTTTTATGTCAAACAGGTCACCTTGCTTTGGAATAGGAACTAATAGCCCGTTTGACCAGGCTCTTGGGAAAGAGCCTGAAGTGAGTGAGTTTTTAAACATAGATACAATGTGATCAGGTAGGAAGGTGAAGGCATCTTTCAGTATTCTAGAATTGACTCCATCTAGGCCACTTGATTTGTTAACACTTATATTTCTTACATGTTTTTCCACTATACTACTGTTGATGACAGTGTCTGTATCGACTGGAGGAAGCGCATCCGGTATATCAAGAATGGGTACATCTAGATTAGGCCTGGGCATGATACCTTTCACGAAGTCATTATACAATATCTCACCAACTTCCGCAAAATATTTGTTAATGTAATCAGAGACCTCTGTGGGGATCAATATAGCCCCACTATAACTGTCCTTCAGCTGTATGTCTGTACATTTTGCCTTGGGGTTTACTAGCTTGTTGATTTCCCTCCAAAACCTCACAGGATCACCCTTAAATTCAAATAATAGACCATTTATCCAGTCCCTTTTACTACGCTTTTGTAATTTTTGAATACGGTTTCTAAGTCTGCTTATTTGTTTGACATTAAAACGGCTGCCAAAGCGATTTTGCTCTTTAATCAGAAGTTGACGGTCGTTCATAATCTCAATAGTTTCCCTACTGGTCCATGGTTGGGGGTGTTTTTTTATGATAGTTTTTTTAATTGGGCATGAGATGTCCAAGTGCTCAACTATAAGCTTAAATAAGTAGTCCCATTGTTTCTCTGGATCATTGCTATTAAAGAACTCCATCCAATTACAATCTAGAAGATACTCATGGAAATCAGAGGGGTCATAATTACGGTAAGACCGACCTGTGAATTCAGAAAAGACTTTCTCCTCCTTATGTTTCTTCCTGCAAGCATATACCGGGTAGTGGTCAGAAATTAAGACTTCTGCCACTCCTGCCTCAGTGATGATGTCACAATTCGACAGAATATTATCAATACATGTGCCACTGTCATCTTTAGGTCGTGTTATGCCTTCAATTTGTCTTTTTAGACCCTTGGTCCGACAGAAATCAAAGAGGGCCTTGGTTTTACCATCATTCCTATCCCTGACATTTATGTTTAAGTCCCCTAATATCCAAATCTCTGAGTTATTATCTAGCTCATCAAGCGATTTGATTAGCTTTTCAAAGAACAGATCGCAGTTACCTTGTGGGGGTCTGTATTGGTTTAAAATAAACATTGATTTCAATTTTGGTCTATTTATAAATAGGACCTGCAACTCAATTTCTGGTGTCATGTGTTGCAGTTCTTTTAAAACAGTACAGTAGGGACTAAGGTGCGTACTTAAGTAGGTCATTAGCCCACCAGCATGGTCAGTTGGTCTATCCAGCCTATAGATATATTTTTCATCCCAGTGAATCAGAGAATTATCTAGGCATGGGTCCAACCAGCTTTCGCAGATGCATAACACATCACAATTGTGAACACTAGCTTTAAGGTCAATCAACTTTGGCTCTACACTGCAAGCATTAATTGATACATAGAGCATACCCTTTAGGCTATCGAAGTACTCAGCTGTTTTTGTTAACAGTTGTCTTCTGTTGATTGCCATCTGTTGTCACTAAAGTCGGCCCTGCTATGGAAATAGAAAAAGAACAGACTGTAATGGCCGTCTATGAGTGAGTCTACCTCGAGAGCATGTGACTAAATTGCAGGATTTAGGCAGGAAAATAGTGCTGCAACTTCACCAAACCTTCAGGGAGGCTCATTGGAGGTCTAGTGCCAAGCCTGATAAGGTTTTTTATGTGGAAAACCCTATTTTTAACCCTATTTTAGGTGTTTTTTACTTTGAAGCTGTCATCTAGTGAACGATATTAGGGGTCGCTACAGCTTGGGCTTACCTGTACTCACCTGGTTCAACAGCGCGACAACCTACTAAACCACCATAATGGCGGAGAAATATGACCAAGGGAGCGACCGCACACCACTCATAGAAGCTATTAGGGATCTAAAAACATTAAACCTGGGCAAAAAAGATTCTCCAATAATAGCTCTACAGGAAAAAAACAGGTGAGGTGTTGAGTCTGTACAAGGAGGAAGCCATTACAGTAAGTGATAATATCAGATGGAACTACGATGAAATTGTCCAACTAAAAAACAAGAATGATACACTAGAAAGTGAATTAAAACGTCTAAAAATAGAAATGGCTGAAGTACAACGTGCTACTAGAGTGAATAGAACTACCATTGAGGACAACAAGGAGCAAATCTCAGTGTTAGACTATAACTTGAGAAGGAGAAATATAGTGGTTGATGGACTGGCCTACCAAGAAGGTGAGCGCACCAAGGATGTTGCATACCATTTGTTATTGGGTATTGATCCTTCTCTTGACTATTATGATATCGATTATGCTTTCCGCCAGGGCCCACCAAATAAAGCCATTCGAACCATGGTCATTGTCATGACAAAGGCATGTGTAAGAGACTATATATTGTCAAGAAAAGGGGAGTTGAAACACAAGAAACCATTGGTTTTTTTATCAGATGACTCGAACCCAGCTATAAAAAAGCAA
Source organism: Acholoe squamosa (assembly GCA_949317995.1). NCBI lineage: Eukaryota > Metazoa > Annelida > Polychaeta > Phyllodocida > Polynoidae > Acholoe > Acholoe squamosa. The sequence goes on from OX439042.1 coordinate 26,460,070, forward strand.
AAATCTGATGTTGATTTGACACCATTAGCAAAGGTAGAGTGAGACCTGTTACACAAATATCCTCGAAGCCATATTTTGAACGACGGGTGTATGTTTAGTGCATCTAGCTTTCTGATGAGGGTACTGTGATTTACACAGTCAAGCGCTTTGGAATAGTCTATAAAAACAGGCAGCAGTCACCTGACCCTCATCTCTACTATCATATTGGTCCGTCAGTACAGCAAAGACCGCATCTCCGGTACTGTGGTTTGCTTTAAAACCAAACTGATTTTTATTCAATATATTATTTGCTTCCAGGTGCTTTATAATGACTCCATGTATAATTTTTTCTAGTATTTTCCCAGGTAGAGGTAGTAGGGTAATAGGTCTCCAATTTTTTATGTCAAACAGGTCACCTTGCTTTGGAATAGGAACTAATAGCCCGTTTGACCAGGCTCTTGGGAAAGAGCCTGAAGTGAGTGAGTTTTTAAACATAGATACAATGTGATCAGGTAGGAAGGTGAAGGCATCTTTCAGTATTCTAGAATTGACTCCATCTAGGCCACTTGATTTGTTAACACTTATATTTCTTACATGTTTTTCCGCTATACTACTGTTGATGACAGTGTCTGTATCGACTGGAGGAAGCGCATCCGGTATATCAAGAATGGGTACATCTAGATTAGGCCTGGGCATGATACCTTTCACGAAGTCATTATACAATATCTCACCAACTTCCGCAAAATATTTGTTAATGTAATCAGAGACCTCTGTGGGGATCAATATAGCCCCACTATAACTGTCCTTCAGCTGTATGTCTGTACATTTTGCCTTGGGGTTTACTAGCTTGTTGATTTCCCTCCAAAACCTCACAGGATCACCCTTAAATTCAAATAATAGACCATTTATCCAGTCCCTTTTACTACGCTTTTGTAATTTTTGAATACGGTTTCTAAGTCTGCTTATTTGTTTGACATTAAAACGGCTGCCAAAGCGATTTTGCTCTTTAATCAGAAGTTGACGGTCGTTCATAATCTCAATAGTTTCCCTACTGGTCCATGGTTGGGGGTGTTTTTTTATGATAGTTTTTTTAATTGGGCATGAGATGTCCAAGTGCTCAACTATAAGCTTAAATAAGTAGTCCCATTGTTTCTCTGGATCATTGCTATTAAAGAACTCCATCCAATTACAATCTAGAAGATACTCATGGAAATCAGAGGGGTCATAATTACGGTAAGACCGACCTGTGAATTCAGAAAAGACTTTCTCCTCCTTATGTTTCTTCCTGCAAGCATATACCGGGTAGTGGTCAGAAATTAAGACTTCTGCCACTCCTGCCTCAGTGATGATGTCACAATTCGACAGAATATTATCAATACATGTGCCACTGTCATCTTTAGGTCGTGTTATGCCTTCAATTTGTCTTTTTAGACCCTTGGTCCGACAGAAATCAAAGAGGGCCTTGGTTTTACCATCATTCATATCCCTGACAATTATGTTTAAGTCCCCTAATATCCAAATCTCTGAGTTATTATCTAGCTCATCAAGCGATTTGATTAGCTTTTCAAAGAACAGATCGCAGTTACCTTGTGGGGGTCTGTATTGGTTTAAAATAAACATTGATTTCAATTTTGGTCTATTTATAAATAGGACCTGCAACTCAATTTCTGGTGTCATGTGTTGCAGTTCTTTTAAAACAGTACAGTAGGGACTAAGGTGCGTACTTAAGTAGGTCATTAGCCCACCAGCATGGTCAGTTGGTCTATCCAGCCTATAGATATATTTTTCATCCCAGTGAATCAGAGAATTATCTAGGCATGGGTCCAACCAGCTTTCGCAGATGCATAACACATCACAATTGTGAACACTAGCTTTAATGTCAATCAACTTTGGCTCTACACTGCAAGCATTAATTGATACATAGAGCATACCCTTTAGGCTATCGAAGTACTCAGCTGTTTTTGTTAACAGTTGTCTTCTGTTGATTGCATCTGTTGTCACTAAAGTCGGCCCTGCTATGGAAATAGAAAAAGAACAGACTGTAATGGCCGTCTATGAGTGAGTCTACCTCGAGAGCATGTGACTAAATTGCAGGATTTAGGCAGGAAAATAGTGCTGCAACTTCACCAAACCTTCAGGGAGGCTCATTGGAGGTCTAGTGCCAAGCCTGATAAGGTTTTTTATGTGGAAAACCCTATTTTTAACCCTATTTTAGGTGTTTTTTACTTTGAAGCTGTCATCTAGTGAACGATATTAGGGGTCGCTACAGCTTGGGCTTACCTGTACTCACCTGGTTCAACAGCGCGACAACCTACTAAACCACCATAATGGCGGAGAAATATGACCAAGGGAGCGACCGCACACCACTCATAGAAGCTATTAGGGATCTAAAAACATTAAACCTGGGCAAAAAAGATTCTCCAATAATAGCTCTACAGGAAAAAAACAGGGGAGTTGAAACACAAGAAACCATTGGTTTTTTTATCAGATGACTCGAACCCAGCTATAAAAAAGCAAAAATCTGATGTTAGATCCATAGCCTATCTGGGGCAGGAGGTGGGAATAGATGTTAAACCAAAAGGGAGAGGCCTGCTGGTCAATGGAAAATACTATCCACATAAGGCGCTGAAAGACCTACCCCCAGAGCTACAGCTTGCAAATGCGAAGATGGTGGTCACAGACAGTTATGTGGCATATCAAGGGGAGTTAGCCCCACTGTCAAATTTCTATGAGTGCAAGATTGAAACAAATGGATTAACATTTAGCAGTGTGGAGCAAGGCTTTGCCTATGCTAAAGCTAAATTCGCAGGAAAACATGTGAAAGCACAAAAAATCATGGACTGTGAGTCACCTCTAGATGCAAAGAAAATTGCAAAATTCGAATGCGAGGGATGGCGCAATATTGATGAAGATGAGCTCCAGGCCTTGAACATCCTAAAGTATGAACAGGACAAAAATCTTCTTAAGATATTGCTGGGTACAGGACACAGAAAACTACTAGAGTGTGTTTCATCCCCCCATTGGGGGACTGATACATCGATAAACTTGAAATTATTGAAGGATGGGTCATACTCCGGTAAGAACAGAGGGGGTGTAATCCTTATGGAGGTCAGACGAATTCTACATGAGAAATATCCAGACCTAGCCAAAGAAGTAATGGATGAAACCAACCCCAATGCAGTCAATGTACAACAAGTTGCTACAGCTCCAGTGACCACAGCTCCTGCTATGCTAACCCCCACCTCAGCGACAACTTCAACCCCTCCAGGGCAAATAACACAGGAGACAGCACATACTACGACTGCTGCCCATACTACAGCTGCCCACACAACAGCTGCCCTGACTACTGCTGCAAAGATGACAAATGCCCATCCTCCTCTGGTACAGGCAACTACGATCATTACTCCACCAACAGTCACTACAGCACCTACAGCGACCATAAGCGACAGAACCACTCCAGCTGCCACCAAACAGATTAAAACTATGGATGAACTATAGGCTGCTCATGGCTCTCCCCCTCCAAGAGCAACTACTACAACCACATACTCAGCCACTGTACAGAATCCCATCATGTCGACCAATAGAAGATCAAGTACCAGACAGCAAGACAAATTCAAGAAACATTCTGATAAAGAGAAAATTGAAAAAAGTCAGGGATCGAACAAGCTACAATGAATGCTCACTGCATTTAGCCCTAACAAAAAATAATACTAATTAATTTGATTAGACATGACATACCAATTGTTCCAAAAAGCATTAAGCTGATACAGGACTAAGTGTATGTATCTCTGATTGATCATATGAATATTTTCAAGTAGTGTTGTAGAGGGGACTGTCTTTCTACGAGTAGATAACTGATCTTGAGCTTTGTTAATACCCTGCCAACAAATAACAATATCTATGTAGTCCACTACAAATGTAATTCACTTTGGTCTGGGTCAATGGACGCGCTTGGTCTCCCTAAAAGTTATATAAACACTCAGCTGAACTACTTTCCCTGTGTGGCCGCGTCCAAAAATAACTGTACTCTATACATAACCTATAACGTCTCCGGGTCATTGGACGCGCTTGATTTAGCATTGAAATATACCAATGTCGAGATGACCCACTGATCTCTAACCTAGGGTTAAGAGACACTCAGCTGATACTCACTAGTCTACCTGTATATTGACATATGATTATAATCTTGTTATTATCTATTAGCCTTTTACGTTCTCATAACCAGTAAAGCAATGTACTTAATATTGTATATATCTTCAAAACCTGTCCACACTCCAGACCCCCTTTCAATGACAGTCAGACAGTCTGAATATGCCTCTACTGTGGTCACCTTTCATACTTATCATTCATATTGAATATATAATATTGTAAGTCACTATCAAAATGGTAGTATTAGATAATATTAAGTCACAAAAGGGTCTAAAGGTATTTTGCACAAATACTCTCTCTATATATGGTAAAAGGACAGACACTTTTAGGCTAATTTCATATTCAGATATCACTGGTATTGTAGAATCATGGTTAAAACCTTCTGTACTGGATGCCGACTTACACATCCCTGGATATCAATATGTAAGATTAGACAGGTTTCCAAGCAGAGATAAAAATGCTGGGAGTCTTATGCTGTATCTAAAGGATCACTTTATTGCTATCCCTGATCTTACCTGCTCCTTCATAGAAAATGATTTTGAAATACTATGTGTAGATGTTAAAATAAATGTGATAAAATATAAGATTTTTGTATGCTATCGACCACCTGATAGTAAAGACAAAGGTGCAATATATAATAAACTAACCTCCCTCTTGAAAAATGTAACTAAAAATAGAAAGCTTATATTAATGGGAGACTTCAATATTAATTTATTATGTAAAAAGGATGTCGAAGACGCTACTGTGAATGAATTTTGTACCGGTAATAAATTGTTCCAAGTCTTTAATGACATCACCAGGCCTGTATCAGGGACTATATTGGATCATATTTATACAAATGTACATAATATTACCTTCTCTGGTTTGGTAGACGTGCATATCTCAGATCACACCCCCATATACATGACTTTAAAATGTGAAAAAGTCAAATTAAAGAAGAAAATTGTATATGCACGGTCTAACAGACGGTATGATTTCCTAATGTTTAAAAATATGCTTACACAATATGACTGGACTGATATTGTGATGTTGAATGATGTCAATGAAATGTGGAATAGGATTATAAATGTTATTTCGGCTAAACTTGATAGTATATGCCCAATTAAAAAGATGAATATACAGGATTATACACCGCCATGGCTAACACAACCGATATTGGAACTAATGAGGGTACGAGACAAGCCAGGTCTACTAAATCTGATGGTGACTGGGCTGCAGCCAAGCATTATAAGCTTATTGTTAAATGTGAACCTTTTTTCAGTCAAAAACATGAAATTGAGATGTTATTGGGTACGAACAATCCCTGATTGTTGGACTTCTTGATCAGGACAGTTACCTGAGCCACCCACCTGACTATAACTCTACACATGCACCTAGGTGGTGCGAACTCACACACTCTCACCTGTTGGACAGGTGTACCCTGGCATAGCTATGCAGCAAGCCTAAGGGCACCTACATGTACTGTGGTTTTTTTTATTTGGATTCGGTTAAGGCCAGACCGCATACCTTCGTCCTCATTACTTCCAGAATCAATAAGATTTAGAAAAACAGATCCAGCCAAATTCTGGGATGCTATACATAAGCTTTTGCCACATAAAACCAGTAGTACACTTATTAAACTGAGGAATCGGACTACTAATTTAACTGTCCCTCCAGATGCATGTGCAGAATATATAAACAGCTTTTTTGTAAATATAGGAGAAGACTTAGCAAAAGCCCTCCCACCTGGTGAGGGGGAGCCAGTGACCAATATACCATATGGACAACCAACTTTGAATACTAACCTTATGTATGATATTTCATACATTGATTTAATTAAGATGATAAAAGGGATTAATATCAAGAAACCATCTGCTATAAAGAATTGTAAATCATATATAATTAAAGATGCCTTTTTTGCCATTGCAGATGTAATATTAGTACTATACAACCAATGCCTACGCGCTTCAGTTTTTCCAACTGTATGGAAAGCTGGGACAGTGATCCCCCTACATAAAAAGGCAAACTCTCTTGATGTAAATGACCTTAGGCCCATAAGTTTACTACAAATACCAGGGAAAATTTTGGAAAAAATTGTATGTAGTAGACTCCAATCTTATATGAAAAACTGTAATTTACTATGCCCAACGCAACATGGATACAGAGCTGGACACTCAACTGAGACTGCTATAACTGAACATCTATCCACAATAATTAATAACATTATATTAAACAAACCTTCATATTGTCTATATTTAGACTACAAGAAGGCTTTTGATACTGTCTCACACTTTAAATTATTGGAAAAAATGTCTACTTTAGGTCTAGACTTTCCTACTTGTAAATTTTTTGAAAATTATCTTAATAACAGAACACAAAATACTATAGCTAATGATGTACTGTCCACCTCTAAACATGTAAAATATGGAGTCCCGCAGGGATCAGTTCTAGGTCCTGTGCTTTTTTCTGTTAATATTAAATCCCTCCCCACTGTTGGACCCTTTGAAACCACTTTATATGCCGACGATGCAGTTATAACTGTAAATACTCCACAGGAGATGGAAAATGCCATAAAAGCCGTGTATAATTGGTGTCTACATAACTCACTTACTGTAAATGAAAAGAAAACCAAATGGATGTTATATAATGGTGCCCAAAACGAAAATAGTGTATTTATGCTAAATAATTCTGTATTAGAGAGAGTATATAATTTCACGTATTTGGGTATAGACCTTGACCCGGAACTTAAATTCATAAATCATAGAACAAAATGCACACAGAACATAAGGCATAAAATCTTCCAACTTGCTAGAGTTAGAAAATTTGTTGTTAATTCTACTGCTCTGGATATTTTCAAGTCTATGGTGTTACCAACTTTTGACTATTGTGATTTTGTGTGGGATAGGGATTATCGAGGGGAAACAAAAGAATTACAATTACTACAAAATTGGGCATTAAGGGTAGTCTATAAAGTTAAATTAGAGGAAAATCCAACCATGACAACAGAACAAATTAAAAATGCAAGTAAATGTATGGAGCTTGCTGATAGAAGAGATCAACATCTTTTATTCTATGCCTTCTACCTGTCAAAATGTGAAAACCTGGTCGACAATAGAAATATTCCCACCCGCTTTCATTAGGGAAAAAGATTATTGCTACAACATAGTCTATTGTAATCCGAAGCGCCTTATATAGAGCCTGTGCCAGGTGGAATCAGCTAAAAGCAAAATATACAACTATAGAGACCCTATCTGAGTTTAAAAATTCTATTAAGAAAGACTACCCGGATTGTTTCATGTGATAATTTTGTGTGATTATAAAATTCAGATTTCATCCTCATCTCATCTCATCATTAACTGATCGCTGATACATTTATTGAAATTTGTGATACGGTATCAATGACATACTGTTGATGTCAATCTGCAAATACGAGGCCATTACTGATTGATTGTATGCTTAGATTGATAATTTCAGAATTGAAATGTGAAGGGGGGCTTGGTATAATTACCACAATGCGTGGGCACCAGGTTCAATTGCACTTACTCTGTAAATGTAATTATCCCAATAAACAACTTTAAAAAAAAAGCAGGTATACTAGCATGTATTGTATTTATAATAAGTTATACACCTGAGGTGGAGCTTCCCCGAGTTATATCACTGGGAGTAACTCCTAAATATAGCCAAGGGAACTAACCTCGACCTAGGCTATAAATCAGAGATTAGCTCAGATATCAAGAGGGGTATAAGTCACTCCGCATGACACATTACCTAACTGGGTGGGGTACTACAAGCCAACATATTTACAACATAGATAAACAATAGTATAAAGCAAATTTATAGTATATAGCGGATATGTCTGCTGGTTGGAGAACAGTATTATCTTAACTCTAGGATAAACATAACGACCAAGGAAGTAATTCAAGAGTAATCAACACATACAGGTATCTACTTAACCATAATTCCTTATAATAGTAGGCATAGTGACCAGGTACTCAATTCCACTTGTTTATACAGTAAAGCCACAATAGAATAGACAATGTTGATGTCCGTAAACCAGTATTTTAAGTTTTTAATTAGCTGACTGCCAGTGTCATAGATTGTTGTTGTAGATAATGGCGGGGCAGCTTAGTGAATCAAATGTTCTCAATCAAATGTCAGTAAGGTTGGGTCCTACCTCAATTCTTGAGCGTATAATTTATAATTAAGTTATGGTGTCATTCAAGTCAGCCAATAGGGGTCACAGGGGAGTGCAGTGCAAGTAGGCTTGTTACTTGGCTGGATTGGTGCTGCCGGGACATCAGGCGCCATTATATGCATCCAATCGATACGCTGCTGTCCTCTAGGCCCATCAGAGTGTAGTTGGATCGTCGTACTCTTCCAAGTAGACAAAGTGTGGTTAATAAATCAGAGTGCATTGTAAGGCATAGTCATAGGTATATTAGCAGTAATACAAGTTTGAGTGTCAACAAGCTAGGAGCATCATGCACAGATTTACTGAGAAGTCACAAAGTGAGCTTATTATTATACAGTGTGTAGGAAACAGAAAAAACAAATTAAGGACTGACCTAGTAAGGTCGACCTAGAGTCCTTCTGGCACTGCCATACGGGGTGGGTACAGAGTCATTCTTGACCATTATATTGGCAATGTTGTTAGCCATGGATTTTCGTGTATGACGATCAGCGTGACAGCCGTCGTGGAGATGCCGGTATTTGTTAACAATACATCCCTTACGGCTGTTGTATACATGGATGTAGTGGTCTGCACGGGGGGTAATTACATGGTTCATGGAATTGAGCCACACAATGTCTTTGTTTAGGTAATAGATTATTTCCTCCAGTAGCATCTGCTCTACAGCTGAGTCGTTGTGGTCTTTATACAGCTCCATTGCATAAAGAGAGGACACCACTACCTGTACTCTAGGATAGTGGTGTTTGATCATGTCAATCACATGGTAAAAAAGGTTCATTATGTACTGCACTGTTTCATGTACATCATGGGAGCTTGATTTAAGTACTACTCGCCCCTTACCTATCCTATGTGTTATGTCACAAAGACCACTAATTAAATAGATGCTATCCACTGCCGGGTGTGTGTGCAGGTAACTTAGAGCCTCACGACTTACAGTTATTACTCCTGCACCAGGAAAGGTCTGTATAGTAAGTAGCTCAGGGTATATTTGTCTGATGGCATTTTCCATTCCACCACTCCTCGAATCTCCAAATATAGCAGTATTTTTTTGGTGCATAGGTAGTACATCGAAATGTACTGGTTTGGTAATAAAGACTGGGATCGCATATTGTATATGTACTTGCCTTAGTGTAAGGGATGACATATTCATAGTTGGTTCTGCGAGGACGATACAGCACTGGTTGTATTGGTGGTGTCGGCCGTTGGTCTGGTTGGTGACGATTTAGTTGTGCTGGTAGTGTCAGGTGGGTAGCCAGCTAGTTGCCATAGGTTGGTTCCTATGTCAGCAGTGGCTTGGGCTGTTGACGTGGGTGTGTAACTCAGGTTGATTGGGTAAGACCTTGGCTGTGCCTGTGACTCTGGCTATGCCAGTACTGCGGTTGAGGGTCGGCGTAGTACTTACAAGTGTAGTAGCGGCTTGCATAGTGGGCAGTTTAAGTTGGTTATTAAGTGCCCTTAGGCTTAGGCTTGTCCTAAGGTCCATCAGAACTTCACCAAAACGATTAGAGCCCGGGATACGTCCTTGATCGTAAATTTTTGAGCTGTACAAGGCCCCACCTCCCCAATGCCAATTTTTGGTACTCTCCACCAGGGGCTCTGATGTCGCCACTAGTCTCTCTCCGAGTGTTTTATTCTGTGAGAATTTGCAGTCACTAATGAGGCGCATTATTAGTAGTCTATCGTCCCACCACTTATGGCCAGCTGGGAATTTCATCTCATTTCCCTTTGATTTTATTTGGAATGGACAAGTGTAACTCATTATTGCATCTGCTAGGTCACGTTTCCCTCCATACATCGCTCTATTAAATTGAAATGCTTGTTCTGCACAATTAAAGTCACGCTCCTCCAGGACAGTGCCGTCCGCTAGTAGTGCACTATACCGCACAGTACAAGGCCACATGTTACCATGCGGTCCATTGAATACTATACCAGCCTTCGTAATGCGCATTTTTTCATTTGAACTTGATAATGGGTGATTAGCCCTCTGACTGGCATTTTCTTTTTCAATTTCAGACAAATGATGGCGTAATTCGTCCGTCATAACATTGTCAGGGAGGTTGCTGATATTATGTGTATGTATAAACGCTGGCAGCTGGTCACCCCACCTCACACCTCGCCAGATCTGCACTGTACTACAATTTGTAGTTGTACTAGCCAAACTATTTCTGGCCAGACTGTCAGCTGATACAGGGATCAAACAATTAACACACCCTAGTCTAGAGTACTCTCTTCCATCAGCTGACCCTAATATAGGCTGCATAAAATTGATACCAGTAATCAGATTTGCGGACACCACCCCCACCCTCTAAAAAGGGCCGCGTCCCTCCATTTTTTCAACTTTTTATAAAATAAAGAAAGGCCACATGGGAGAAATATTGTGTTGACCATTTAAAAAATAATGTCCATATCTCAGGTGTTTATTGGAGTAGAAACAAAATTCAAATGGTCTTTTGTTCCATATCTTCACATGCAGATGTTAGAAGCCATTACTTGAGCTGTTGTTTTATGTATTTGTTAATAATTAAAGTAAAATCTAAAAGTAATCAAAGTGAAAATTAAAAACTGCCCTCCCGCATCCCCAGAAAAAAGTATAACAAATAAAATAAAAAGCCTCCCTCCCTCATCTCTTTTTTCGCCAAAAATTATCCGTAAAGCTGATTATCAATTTCATGCAGCCTAACCACATGGTCTATAGGCACCCCATGGGAAGCAGGGGTAGTTTCATTCCATATTATACACCAGATATCTCTATGAATGAATGACCATCAGATCATTGAATACACATATAGTTGTGATGCTGATAATCAAATAATTCGTTTGCAGTGAGACGAAGATAAATTTAGGTAGATTTCAGTGATCCTTTACAAATATAGGGTTCCACTTGTTGGTGCCATGGTCTATACACAGTGTTGACTTTTAGCTGAACCTACCCCATAGACTTTAGGGATGACCCCAACCGGGCCAGTTTGATCCCCAATCAATGCCCAATCACCCATGAATAGAACTACCGGTACACAGTGTAATTACAGTGCTGACCTTCTGCAGTTCCCTTATAGCTAAAATATTTAGTTTGTTTCATGTGATAATATCGGCCTTAAAATTAAATTTTGAAAATGTATCCTTGACCCCCCTGTCACACTTTGTCACATTTGGAAAATACCCTCACCCCCACCCCCTCCTGTATGACATAATTTATGGACAGCCCCTCATTTGTGAATTGCCCCTGACTGGTGTACTTTTGAAATAAAAGATTAATACCATAGGGTAGGATGGGGTACCACACCCTTAACTTACAAATGTGTCATTTCTAAGAAATCTATTGCCACTTACAGAATACATTTTACAATAATCAAAGACTGGAATAGAATGTTACAATAAAGTGTCATATCTTGATGTGCTAATAATGATATGACTAAAAGGCAAGACCTTGAGTAAGTTGATAATGCAGTTGTATTTATTCCAGCATATTGTACAGAGTCTTAATGGATACTAGTGTATGTGAAGACAGCCTATGCTGGTCTGAGCATACAGGTAGCAGGCAGCCAGCAGGTAGGGTAGCGACTAGAGGGACCCCTATGATTGGTATGTGTAAATATGGGTGTGTGTGTGTGTGTGTGTGTGTGTGTGTGTACAGTGTACACGCATCACTATGATATACAATGTATAGTGATAGGAATATGTATAGAGTTATCATGTATATAAAGATAAAAGATTTCCATATATAACATAACTCCCTCCTTTGTAAAATTTATTTGAAAAATAATTTAACTATGTGACAGTGTATTGCACTACAAGTCGCATTTACACAAACATGTTATATATTTTACACATACCCAAGAACATAAGGTAACCTTAAAACGACACAGAGTGTCCTCTTGTAAATCTTCCTAAAATTAGGTTTGACCCTCCGTATAACATGTAAAAGTATGAGTTGAAAACCATCTTAGATTTTGAGTGTGGGTAGGAAGTCATTGATAGAGTAAGGTCTTTTTAGAAATCATTTTGGTTTTAACTCTGGTCATTCCAAACTCTTTTTAAAGTGAAACTTGTACAACTTGTTATCTTGGCTAACTAATACAAGGATCCATCTAACTAAATTTTACAGATCCTGTGTGCCTATTGATAACATCAACCTTTTTGTTTTTTAATCTAAGCTTAAATCTACTCTGAAACGGAAGAAGTAGAATTAATGGCGCCAAACTGCTTGACGATATTGGTGGCTGTCTCGAGTTGGTCATTTTCGGAATTGTTTTCAATAATTCGCATGCAGCTAGTGATGGTGCTATAGATTTCTTCAAAAAGAGCCAAGGTGAATTTGACTTTCTTGTGGCAGTATCTGCCTCTACTGTAGGTTAGGGTGACAATCTCCCCGTCGAAATGTAATAAAAACCTTGAAGCTTTTACTATACTGTACGAGAAGTTGCAGTTTGAAAAACTCTCCATACAGAATCTGGGGTTTTGCCAAAATGGCTGACGCGCGCACTGCTACAAAGTATTCACACTGAGGTCTCTTTATTATAAGGCATCTTGCAGCCACACACAATGCTTTTATGGTTGCTTGGCTTAAATAAATTTGTCAAAATATACTTTCATGAAAAAAATGAACCAACTACGCAACATTGGTGTATAAAAATACACAAAACATATACAAGGATATCCTTGGGTAAAGATGATATGAGAGATTATATACAACTATACAGCTTTTGCTGTAGGGTGAGTCTGCTCCGCGTTCTGATATTATAAATGATAAGGCAAATATTTCAGTGTAAGATGTTGTCTTGGATTCCAATGTCAAAGTTCTTAATGTGAGTATTTATATATCTTCCTTCTTGTGTATGTGACGTCTCCTGGTGTAAAGTTCATGTATATGTATATGTATATATATAAAGGTTGTCTTCAAACTGGATACTGGAACGTCTATGGTTGATTGGTAATCACTATTGGCTCTGGTGGTTATTGGAAGCATTATTGGTGTATTAAAAAAAACTGTTCGTAAATATAGGACCTTTTGTCCTAGATATCACACCAGAGTTCATATGGTTTTATAGCAGTTTGCTTCACATCTAAAACGTCCTCCAGACCATTGGTATATGAGTATGTCACTCCAGGCCAATAGTCAAAGTCACAGCGGATAGAGTTAGGTTTGTATGTGGTGGTAGCAGACTCAGCGTTGTAGATAGCGTTCCCTACAGCAAGTAGCGCCATGAGACGGTGGGCGGCGGCAAGCACTACGGTCGCGATGGTGTTCCAGAGGTTAGCTGTGGCTTTAGAATTGAACAACAAGGATTACACACTGGCATATATTTCTGATGCACACACACACACTGGTGGGTTCACAAAATACAAAACAATTGTTAAACATACAATTTTTGTATGATAATAATACAATTTACAGATGCAGGTTCTGTTGAGATCATGTTTTATGCAAGACAATATTATTTTTGGAGGTTACAATATTACAATACTGAAATACATTATTCATTCTGATCTAGAGTGAAATGTTGAGACAATACCTCTTTTCATACAATATGGGACAGGTTTTGATCTTAATAAATTCTCTGTCACACCAATTGTTTTATGCATTGACTTATCAGACAGAACGATTGCTGAAATACAACATTCACTGTTAGGCGGGATTTACATGCAAGACTTAGCTCTAATTGTTAGCATGTTTGTATCAACATTTTCATATGAAATGTTAGCTCTAGTTTTCCTTAGAAAATCTACACCTCGTATTACGGATCTATTCAATCTGGGGACAATGTGGCACACATGCATGTAGGTGTTAGAACTTATCACTATTGGCAATCTGATCTTAATGCGCGCACATTGTGATGTACCATCTGCTAGAAAAATTCTAACTTTACATTTTTCTGTCTCAAAGTTTTTCTCTTTACAAACAGCTCTATACAGTGATTGGGATATACATGAAATTGAAGTACCTGTGTCAATAAGTGCAGGTATTGTATATTTACAAATATTCACGTTTAATGCTCCGTTTTCCAAGTTACATTTTACATTATCATTGATCTCATTTCCGGTGCTAATAGAATTTTGTCTAGAGGGCCTGCAGTTACCAATAGACTTTACATGTTTAACTTATCCTTTTTCTTGTTGGACATAGAGTGCAGGTCGCCTCTCTTATCATAATTACTGCCCCTGTCTATCGTAAGAGTTATATCGGCAGTCACGGCTGTTGGACCTATGTCTGCTATCACGTCTATCATACCTCCTGTAGCCAGATCTGTTTCTCTCTCTGGAACTCTCATCAAAATTGACCTTTCTAGCAGATCTATCTGTTAAGGCATTAAGGCGGGCTAGAATCTGATCATTAGTGTTCTTTAGGTGCGCGATTTCCTCTACATGGTTCTTACTGTGATACAATACTAGACCTTTGAGTCTGGACTCCTCCTTTCTAGCTTTACTAATAGCCTCTTGTATTGACTGAGGTCTACAGTCAAACACTACATTCTGCAATCCTTCTCTAGGGTTGCTTTTGCAGATTGTAATTTGTGCATGCAATGGAATGCCTTCCTTGTCCATTAACCTACGCAAATCTGTGGCAAAACTTGTTACATCTTCATCCTCCTTCTGTCTTTTATGCATGAAACCTTTCTTCATCTCATCTTCAGTTAGCCTATTAAACTCATCAATGAAAACAGCTGTCCATGCTTTTATGTCAACTGGAGTCTTATGTGATGCTTCATAGGCATCATAGAAAGTTCTAGCCTTCCCTCTCAGGAATTTACCTAGTCCCTTTTTTCACTGTTGATAGAATTGGCAGGTACAGGCTCTCTTCCTAACTTGTTTATGGTGTCCCTGTGCCTGATGTAATCAGTGCCTGTAAGGCCATTTGACGCTGAGGTAGCTAATATAGTGTTCAAATCATTTGCATTGTGCCACTCTCTCCTAAGCTTGTCTAACTCAAGTTTTAATTCATCAATTTTGGGCAACATATCAGGATCTACATTACCATCCCCGTCGGGCTGTGGGGGTCTGCTACTCAGTCTCTTAACCTCATGGTGTAACATGTTTACCTCCTCTTCTGCATCTTTCTTATGTTGTTCAAAAGCAGCTTTCTCTTGTCCCAATAGCTTATCAAATCTAGCTGCATTGGCTGCTGCTTTATCATAGTTCTCTCTAACTAATTTTAGCTCCGCTAAAGCTTGCTCTAAAGTAACTTCGTCACCCATTTTGTCTGTTGTAGCATTAAAACTAACAAAGAATGATGCTGTACTCTGATCACTGCCAACTATTGTATCGTCTACAGAGCAATCAGATGATTCAGTGTCACTTAGCTGTAATGGGTTTAAAGATGTCTGGAGTGAAGGTGGTAGGAAGACTCCTGGTAGAAGCTCAGGTCTCTCATGGATTGGAGTCAATGTTACCAAGTTGTGTAGATCCCTCAGTCCTTTAGCTGATTCTTTAGGAAGTTTCTTACTATACAGCCAGAGTTTTCTCTTCAGTGGAGTCTCATCATTGCCGTGCTCTGTTCTCTCTGCCATTAAAGTTCATATGGTGGCTGCGCGAGAGATGATGTTACAATCAGAGGCGGTGACATTGCCTGGGCCGCAGGTAGTTGAGAATTGGCCAAACTACCAAAATATGCATATCAAACTCGTTAAACTCACTGGTCAATGAAAGTTCACCTGTAAAGAACCATGGGTTCTCCACCACATGTCATATCTTGATGTGCTGATAATAATATGACTAAAAGACAAGACCTTGAGTAAGTTGATAATGCAGTTGTATTTATTCCAGCACATTATACAGAGTCTTAATGGATGTATACTAGTTTATGTGAAGGCGGCCTATGCTGGTCTGAGCATACACCCATGTAGCAAGCCCGCTTTGGGCTAATTCAGTTTTAGCTCAGATAAGCTGGTTTAAAGCGGGCAGAATACCATTCATGGTTTTTAAGTTGGGCAAGTAGTGGGTTTCCAGTCAGGGCCACACTGGGTTGCCCTAATAGGGCAAACTGAACTAAGACTGTTGGGCCACCAACAGTTTTTTGTCCTCAGCAAGTTGTGTGGGCCACATGAGACTAACTGGTTTGGGCACAGATCAGCTTCAAAATGGGCAAACACTTTGGGCACAGATTGGTTTCAAAGTGGGCACCGGAATCAGGCAGAGATCAGTTCCAAAGATAATTCCCCAGACAGGGCTGAGGATGGGTTTGCACAAGGCATACTCAGCTGGGAGTTTGACACTGAATCATATAAATTATAACAGTACACAGATTTTCTCAGAGTTTGGATATACTTGCAAACTACAATTGAAATATGCAGTTCTAAGGTGATGCCAGCAGTTTTTTTATGTGACTACACCATTCCTGTGGTAATCATTTTATATTGAAGTATGCTACCCATTGGGAGGAACTATGAACTTGAAGGCTAGCATGTTACTGGACTAAGTCTGGTTGAGATGCCTTGGCCAACTAAGTTTTGATTGATGATTCTACTGTATTATGATGATGGGGAGAGTAATACAGTATGTTTAGTCTCCTTCCAATTGTGGAGGCCAAAGGGAGGGGTTAGCACCTGGAGGATAGCAGTGCATTTTTAGGGTTCAAAATAATAGAAAATTAGGAAAAAAAGGATTTTCTATGATATCTATCCCAGATGGCGCCATGTAATCAAAGTGGCCAGCCCACTTTCAGCCACACCAAAAACCGATGTCGAACCCAAAACTTACAGCCCACTCTGACAATGATCTGTGCCCATATTGGTGAGCCCAGTGTGGCCCAAACAACTCACTGAGGACAGAAACTGTCAGCAGCCCATCGGTTAGCCCATTGCAGCCGACATCGGAAGCCACACCAAATATAGTGTGGGCCACAGTAGGGCCACACCACCTTTGGTACCTGGGTAGGTAGGACGCAGCGGGCAGGTAGGGTAGCGACTAGGGCGACCCCTATTACCAGTATGTGTAACTGTGGGGGATCTGTGTACAGTGTACACACAGCACTATGATATACAATGTATAGCGATTGAAATATGTATAGAGTTATCATGTATATAAGGATAGAAGATTTCCATATATAACAAAAGCATGTATGAAAAAAGTGGGCCTTTTACCCCATCCAAAGCATCCACATAAAAGAGGATCATAATTGGTATGAATGCTTTATTCAGATTCTTGTCATTAAAAAGAAGCTAAATATAACCATCACAAACTACAAATGTACCAGGGAACTACTAAGATTTGGACATCCTAAATTACCTAAGGGAGTGCCAGTGATAATTTTTAACAACAGTGTGCAAGGGCAGGTCAGTTTGCCGGTACTAAGTTTGTAGTCTGGTAGCCGTGGGGGGTAACCTCAATTTCTCCAATATAGTTTTTTTCTCTGTTGATTATTCATCTATAGGGTCTAGGTGAAAATATCCAGGTGGATGTGGAGCTCTCACCCTTGAGCAATTTGAAATATTCAAGATGCCACCAAAACGCTATTGAAAACTTGAAATCTATATATCTCTGGTTCTAATCAACTTAGAAACACAAATGAAAAGGCAAAAAAAGTATGTTTTGGAGGTCAGGAAATGCATTCCTGTTATTTCTGAGAAATATTGGAATTTTGACTTAATTACCTGTCCAACGACCCTAATTTTGGCAAAAAAAATTTATTGAAATCCTGGATCATGCTAGAACTGTCAGCCAAATGTGTTTTAACTACTTTGAAGCAATGTTTTTGCAAGCAATGACTTGCTCAAGTAACTTGCTATCCCCAGTTATCATTGTATTGACCTTTTAGCTTTGATTAATAGACTTGCATATAGAGATTATTACTGGATAAATAAAAGCCTGAATGCTACAGTTCTGTTAAGCTTAAAGACACATATAAAACGGTCAAGAGCTATGATTCCAATGTTTATTAATCCATTTTTGTCACTTCTAAGAAGGCATTTGGCCTCTCTGTAGGATTCCTGACCTATTGTAATACCTTACATGTAAAGTGAATCAACTGTATAGGGCATACCCTGAGTTGAAGGAAACGCTAGAGGGTGCAGCTGGGTCTTTATTTTGAGAACTTTAGTACTGTTTTAGAAGGGCTAGAAGGTACATCTAAATAATACTATAAGCCACACTAGGTGTATATACTCATAATCTGTGCCAACTCAAGTGCTACATCTCTTTGAGTAGACCCCCTGCAGCTAATACACATGAAATCATTCTAAATCAGTGTATGTCATAACATCTGTCATTTTATTTCTCTATCTTGTACAGACCATTGAGTGATTGTATTGTATTGTATTTATTGACGCTTTCATCCCCAATAATGGAGTCGATTTTTTGCATGCCCTACAGTAATATTACAAGCCTGGAATTACTGTGGTAGGTATCTTGGTGAATTTGACCTCTATTTCTTATATTCTACTGGATACTCCCACCTTCTTATTAAAAGTTAGGAAAGGTCAATCTGTTCATCTGTGTCAAACCCTGTGACCTTGTTTAGGTTCATGGCTAAAAGCTTTTGTGCACAGGCCTGTTGGTAAATTTCTAGCAATAGCTAACCTTGTTTGTATGTCAAATATCATAGGCATGGAAAGCAGGGGGCAGGGGAAAGGGGGATCTGTCACTTTTGATGTGTGCCTGTCTACTCCAAGTGTTTTGGTCATTCCTGTCATTTCTTTTTCATGATGAGGTGATCTAATCCAAGTGTAAAGTGGGATTCAGAAAATTAAATAGTATTGCAAATAGTACAAGTTGTCCTGATGGCAGTACTAGGTAGAATGTTTCTGTGGCCATACAGTCTTTTTGTTACCCTTTATCTCTGCTCACTTGTCTTGAACTGCTATACAATATGCCCTGGCATATATTCCACAAACAGAGATCATACAAGTGGATCAACACGGAATCAAATGAGTGGATCAACACGGTAAAAGGTACAACCGGGTATTGCAGGCGTTGCTTTTACCGTGTTGATCCATTCCAGCGGCAAAAAGCATTTGGCTTGTACTCTCCAGAACTTTTATTGTCCGTGCATCGCAGGTTATGTTGATCAAAGACCAAATGAGGATTTCTTTGATGCTTAGAGAACTCACACATTTGAGTTTCCCTTAGCATTTAGGTTTTTAATTTGCAATTAATATTTACATTTTAGAGATGCATCAACCAAAGTTGAAAGGTAAATGATATGATTATAGTTATAACAAGGACTTCAGCAAGCTAAGGCCCGCAAAGACATTGCATTAAACTGGTAAAAAAGACTTTTGGTTTACAGACCTAGGGCACCCAGTATCAGCCAAAAAGAAGGATGTTAGATAGGTGATTAGGTCAGAAATCAAATGTGGAAGCCAAGTATCTTCTCAAAAGTAGCAGGAATGCATTTCATGACCTCAAATACATACTTTTTGAAACTTTGTTGGTGTCTACAAGTTCAACAGAACTGCAGATTTCAAGTGTTCATTAGCATTCAGGCTTTTACTTAACCAGTAATATCTGCATCTGGAGATGAATCCACCACAGCTGAATGGTATAGGTGGCTTGCAAAAGGATTGCTTCAAAATGATAAAAACACATTTGGCTGAGAGTCCTAGGATGATCCAAATTTACAGTGCTCAAAGGGATTAGATAATCATAATACCCCACATTCAAGGCACAGATTATGAGTGGAACACAAAACCCAGTAGAACACAAGAAATAGAGGTCAAACTCACCAAGATACAATCACTCAACAATGGTCTGTACAAGGTGAAGAAATGACAGATGTTATGATTGATTGATTGATTTGTTTAACATCCTAAGGCTATTATGGCATACACTGATTAAGGATGAAGGTATATGCTGATTCTCACAATCATACAAAAAAAAATCAAACATCCAAATTGGTGACAAGGTGTTAGTAAGAACTGAGGTAAAACACAACAAGGTAACTCCTTCATATGTCCCAAAACAATGTGGCAGTATCTGCCTCTACTGTAGGTTAGGGTGACAATCTCCCCGTCGAAATGTAATAAAAACCTTGACGCTTTTACTATACTGTACGAGAAGTTGCAGTTTGAAAAACTCTCCATACAGAATTCCATGTCATGTGATCTTATTAAATTTAGCAGCCTAGCCTCGAGGGCCCAAGTGGAAATGATCCCTATATTGGATCTTTCCCAGTCAAAGAAACCGTAATCAAATCGGTCGCTGTCAGACATGATTTATCAATACGCTATAAAAGACAATAAAAATGATACAATACAATACCTAGATAAAAGCAAGATGTTGTAAAACCTGAGGTCGGTCCTTCAGTAGTTTGGAAAAAAATGAAAAAGATCTGGGGTTTTGCCAAAATGGCTGACGCGAGCACTGCTACAAAGTATTCACACTGAGGTCTCTTTATTATAAGGCATCTTGCAGCCACACACAATGCTTTTATGGTTGCTTGGCTTAAATAAATTTGTCAAAATATACTTTCATGAAAAAAATGAACCAACTACGCAACATTGGTGTATAAAAATACACAAAACATATACAAGGATATCCTTGGGTAAAGATGATATGAGAGATTATATACAACTATACAGCTTTTGCTGTAGGGTGAGTCTGCTCCGCGTTCTGATATTATAAATGATAAGGCAAATATTTCAGTGTGAGATGTTGTCTTGGATTCCAATGTCAAAGTTCTTAATGTGAGTATTTATATATCTTCCTTCTTGTGTATGTGACGTCTCCTGGTGTAAAGTTCATGTATATGTATATGTATATATATAAAGGTTGTCTTCAAACTGGATACTGGAACGTCTATGGTTGATTGGTAATCACTATTGGCTCTGGTGGTTATTGGAAGCATTATTGGTGTATTAAAAAAAACTGTTCGTAAATATAGGACCTTTTGTCCTAGATATCACACCAGAGTTCATATGGTTTTATAGCAGTTTGCTTCACATCTAAAACGTCCTCCAGACCATTGGTATATGAGTATGTCACTCCAGGCCAATAGTCAAAGTCACAGCGGATAGAGTTAGGTTTGTATGTGGTGGTAGCAGACTCAGCGTTGTAGATAGCGTTCCCTACAGCAAGTAGCGCCATGAGACGGTGGGCGGCGGCAAGCACTACGGTCGCGATGGTGTTCCAGAGGTTAGCTGTGGCTTTAGAATTGAACAACAAGGATTACACACTGGCATATATTTCTGATGCACACACACACACTGGTGGGTTCACAAAATACAAAACAATTGTTAAACATACAATTTTTGTATGATAATAATACAATTTACAGATGCAGGTTCTGTTGAGATCATGTTTTATGCAAGACAATATTATTTTTGGAGGTTACAATATTACAATACTGAAATACATTATTCATTCTGATCTAGAGTGAAATGTTGAGACAATACCTCTTTTCATACAATATGGGACAGGTTTTGATCTTAATAAATTCTCTGTCACACCAATTGTTTTATGCATTGACTTATCAGACAGAACGATTGCTGAAATACAACATTCACTGTTAGGCGGGATTTACATGCAAGACTTAGCTCTAATTGTTAGCATGTTTGTATCAACATTTTCATATGAAATGTTAGCTCTAGTTTTCCTTAGAAAATCTACACCTCGTATTACGGATCTATTCAATCTGGGGACAATGTGGCACACATGCATGTAGGTGTTAGAACTTATCACTATTGGCAATCTGATCTTAATGCGCGCACATTGTGATGTACCATCTGCTAGAAAAATTCTAACTTTACATTTTTCTGTCTCAAAGTTTTTCTCTTTACAAACAGCTCTATACAGTGATTGGGATATACATGAAATTGAAGTACCTGTGTCAATAAGTGCAGGTATTGTATATTTACAAATATTCACGTTTAATGCTCCGTTTTCCAAGTTACATTTTACATTATCATTGATCTCATTTCCGGTGCTAATAGAATTTTGTCTAGAGGGCCTGCAGTTACCAATAGACTTTACATGTTTAACTTATCCTTTTTCTTGTTGGACATAGAGTGCAGGTCGCCTCTCTTATCATAATTACTGCCCCTGTCTATCGTAAGAGTTATATCGGCAGTCACGGCTGTTGGACCTATGTCTGCTATCACGTCTATCATACCTCCTGTAGCCAGATCTGTTTCTCTCTCTGGAACTCTCATCAAAATTGACCTTTCTAGCAGATCTATCTGTTAAGGCATTAAGGCGGGCTAGAATCTGATCATTAGTGTTCTTTAGGTGCGCGATTTCCTCTACATGGTTCTTACTGTGATACAATACTAGACCTTTGAGTCTGGACTCCTCCTTTCTAGCTTTACTAATAGCCTCTTGTATTGACTGAGGTCTACAGTCAAACACTACATTCTGCAATCCTTCTCTAGGGTTGCTTTTGCAGATTGTAATTTGTGCATGCAATGGAATGCCTTCCTTGTCCATTAACCTACGCAAATCTGTGGCAAAACTTGTTACATCTTCATCCTCCTTCTGTCTTTTATGCATGAAACCTTTCTTCATCTCATCTTCAGTTAGCCTATTAAACTCATCAATGAAAACAGCTGTCCATGCTTTTATGTCAACTGGAGTCTTATGTGATGCTTCATAGGCATCATAGAAAGTTCTAGCCTTCCCTCTCAGGAATTTACCTAGTCCCTTTTTTCACTGTTGATAGAATTGGCAGGTACAGGCTCTCTTCCTAACTTGTTTATGGTGTCCCTGTGCCTGATGTAATCAGTGCCTGTAAGGCCATTTGACGCTGAGGTAGCTAATATAGTGTTCAAATCATTTGCATTGTGCCACTCTCTCCTAAGCTTGTCTAACTCAAGTTTTAATTCATCAATTTTGGGCAACATATCAGGATCTACATTACCATCCCCGTCGGGCTGTGGGGGTCTGCTACTCAGTCTCTTAACCTCATGGTGTAACATGTTTACCTCCTCTTCTGCATCTTTCTTATGTTGTTCAAAAGCAGCTTTCTCTTGTCCCAATAGCTTATCAAATCTAGCTGCATTGGCTGCTGCTTTATCATAGTTCTCTCTAACTAATTTTAGCTCCGCTAAAGCTTGCTCTAAAGTAACTTCGTCACCCATTTTGTCTGTTGTAGCATTAAAACTAACAAAGAATGATGCTGTACTCTGATCACTGCCAACTATTGTATCGTCTACAGAGCAATCAGATGATTCAGTGTCACTTAGCTGTAATGGGTTTAAAGATGTCTGGAGTGAAGGTGGTAGGAAGACTCCTGGTAGAAGCTCAGGTCTCTCATGGATTGGAGTCAATGTTACCAAGTTGTGTAGATCCCTCAGTCCTTTAGCTGATTCTTTAGGAAGTTTCTTACTATACAGCCAGAGTTTTCTCTTCAGTGGAGTCTCATCATTGCCGTGCTCTGTTCTCTCTGCCATTAAAGTTCATATGGTGGCTGCGCGAGAGATGATGTTACAATCAGAGGCGGTGACATTGCCTGGGCCGCAGGTAGTTGAGAATTGGCCAAACTACCAAAATATGCATATCAAACTCGTTAAACTCACTGGTCAATGAAAGTTCACCTGTAAAGAACCATGGGTTCTCCACCACATGTCATATCTTGATGTGCTGATAATAATATGACTAAAAGACAAGACCTTGAGTAAGTTGATAATGCAGTTGTATTTATTCCAGCACATTATACAGAGTCTTAATGGATGTATACTAGTTTATGTGAAGGCGGCCTATGCTGGTCTGAGCATACACCCATGTAGCAAGCCCGCTTTGGGCTAATTCAGTTTTAGCTCAGATAAGCTGGTTTAAAGCGGGCAGAATACCATTCATGGTTTTTAAGTTGGGCAAGTAGTGGGTTTCCAGTCAGGGCCACACTGGGTTGCCCTAATAGGGCAAACTGAACTAAGACTGTTGGGCCACCAACAGTTTTTTGTCCTCAGCAAGTTGTGTGGGCCACATGAGACTAACTGGTTTGGGCACAGATCAGCTTCAAAATGGGCAAACACTTTGGGCACAGATTGGTTTCAAAGTGGGCACCGGAATCAGGCAGAGATCAGTTCCAAAGATAATTCCCCAGACAGGGCTGAGGATGGGTTTGCACAAGGCATACTCAGCTGGGAGTTTGACACTGAATCATATAAATTATAACAGTACACAGATTTTCTCAGAGTTTGGATATACTTGCAAACTACAATTGAAATATGCAGTTCTAAGGTGATGCCAGCAGTTTTTTTATGTGACTACACCATTCCTGTGGTAATCATTTTATATTGAAGTATGCTACCCATTGGGAGGAACTATGAACTTGAAGGCTAGCATGTTACTGGACTAAGTCTGGTTGAGATGCCTTGGCCAACTAAGTTTTAATTGATGATTCTACTGTATTATGATGATGGGGAGAGTAATACAGTATGTTTAGTCTCCTTCCAATTGTGGAGGCCAAAGGGAGGGGTTAGCACCTGGAGGATAGCAGTGCATTTTTAGGGTTCAAAATAATAGAAAATTAGGAAAAAAAGGATTTTCTATGATATCTATCCCAGATGGCGCCATGTAATCAAAGTGGCCAGCCCACTTTCAGCCACACCAAAAACCGATGTCGAACCCAAAACTTACAGCCCACTCTGACAATGATCTGTGCCCATATTGGTGAGCCCAGTGTGGCCCAAACAACTCACTGAGGACAGAAACTGTCAGCAGCCCATCGGTTAGCCCATTGCAGCCGACATCGGAAGCCACACCAAATATAGTGTGGGCCACAGTAGGGCCACACCACCTTTGGTACCTGGGTAGGTAGGACGCAGCGGGCAGGTAGGGTAGCGACTAGGGCGACCCCTATTACCAGTATGTGTAACTGTGGGGGGTCTGTGTACAGTGTACACACAGCACTATGATATACAATGTATAGCGATTGAAATATGTATAGAGTTATCATGTATATAAGGATAGAAGATTTCCATATATAACAAAAGCATGTATGAAAAAAGTGGGCCTTTTACCCCATCCAAAGCATCCACATAAAAGAGGATCATAATTGGTATGAATGCTTTATTCAGATTCTTGTCATTAAAAAGAAGCTAAATATAACCATCACAAACTACAAATGTACCAGGGAACTACTAAGATTTGGACATCCTAAATTACCTAAGGGAGTGCCAGTGATAATTTTTAACAACAGTGTGCAAGGGCAGGTCAGTTTGCCGGTACTAAGTTTGTAGTCTGGTAGCCATGGGGGGTAACCTCAATTTCTCCAATATAGTTTTTTTCTCTGTTGATTATTCATCTATAGGGTCTAGGTGAAAATATCCAGGTGGATGTGGAGCTCTCACCCTTGAGCAATTTGAAATATTCAAGATGCCACCAAAACGCTATTGAAAACTTGAAATCTATATATCTCTGGTTCTAATCAACTTAGAAACACAAATGAAAAGGCAAAAAAAGTATGTTTTGGAGGTCAGGAAATGCATTCCTGTTATTTCTGAGAAATATTGGAATTTTGACTTAATTACCTGTCCAACGACCCTAATTTTGGCAAAAAAAATTTATTGAAATCCTGGATCATGCTAGAACTGTCAGCCAAATGTGTTTTAACTACTTTGAAGCAATGTTTTTGCAAGCAATGACTTGCTCAAGTAACTTGCTATCCCCAGTTATCATTGTATTGACCTTTTAGCTTTGATTAATAGACTTGCATATAGAGATTATTACTGGATAAATAAAAGCCTGAATGCTACAGTTCTGTTAAGCTTAAAGACACATATAAAACGGTCAAGAGCTATGATTCCAATGTTTATTAATCCATTTTTGTCACTTCTAAGAAGGCATTTGGCCTCTCTGTAGGATTCCTGACCTATTGTAATACCTTACATGTAAAGTGAATCAACTGTATAGGGCATACCATGAGTTGAAGGAAACGCTAGAGGGTGCAGCTGGGTCTTTATTTTGAGAACTTTAGTACTGTTTTAGAAGGGCTAGAAGGTACATCTAAATAATACTATAAGCCACACTAGGTGTATATACTCATAATCTGTGCCAACTCAAGTGCTACATCTCTTTGAGTAGACCCCCTGCAGCTAATACACATGAAATCATTCTAAATCAGTGTATGTCATAACATCTGTCATTTTATTTCTCTATCTTGTACAGACCATTGAGTGATTGTATTGTATTGTATTTATTGACGCTTTCATCCCCAATAATGGAGTCGATTTTTTGCATGCCCTACAGTAATATTACAAGCCTGGAATTACTGTGGTAGGTATCTTGGTGAATTTGACCTCTATTTCTTATATTCTACTGGATACTCCCACCTTCTTATTAAAAGTTAGGAAAGGTCAATCTGTTCATCTGTGTCAAACCCTGTGACCTTGTTTAGGTTCATGGCTAAAAGCTTTTGTGCACAGGCCTGTTGGTAAATTTCTAGCAATAGCTAACCTTGTTTGTATGTCAAATATCATAGGCATGGAAAGCAGGGGGCAGGGGAAAGGGGGATCTGTCACTTTTGATGTGTGCCTGTCTACTCCAAGTGTTTTGATCATTCCTGTCATTTCTTTTTCATGATGAGGTGATCTAATCCAAGTGTAAAGTGGGATCCAGAAAATTAAATAGTATTGCAAATAGTACAAGTTGTCCTGATGGCAGTACCAGGTAGAATGTTTCTGTGGCCATACAGTCTTTTTGTTACCCTTTATCTCTGCTCACTTGTCTTGAACTGCTATACAATATGCCCTGGCATATATTCCACAAACAGAGATCATACAAGTGGATCAACACGGAATCAAATGAGTGGATCAACACGGTAAAAGGTACAACCGGGTAACGCAGGCGTTGCTTTTACCGTGTTGATCCATTCCAGCGGCAAAAAGCATTTGGCTTGTACTCTCCAGAACTTTTATTGTCCGTGCATCGCAGGTTATGTTGATCAAAGACCAAATGAGGATTTCTTTGATGCTTAGAGAACTCACACATTTGAGTTTCCCTTAGCATTTAGGTTTTTAATTTGCAATTAATATTTACATTTTAGAGATGCATCAACCAAAGTTGAAAGGTAAATGATATGATTATAGTTATAACAAGGACTTCAGCAAGCTAAGGCCCGCAAAGACATTGCATTAAACTGGTAAAAAAGACTGTTGGCTTACAGACCTAGGGCACCCAGTATCAGCCAAAAAGAAGGATGTTAGATAGGTGATTAGGTCAGAAATCAAATGTGGAAGCCAAGTATCTTCTCAAAAGTAGCAGGAATGCATTTCATGACCTCAAATACATACTTTTTGAAACTTTGTTGGTGTCTACAAGTTCAACAGAACTGCAGATTTCAAGTGTTCATTAGCATTCAGGCTTTTACTTAACCAGTAATATCTGCATCTGGAGATGAATCCACCACAGCTGAATGGTATAGGTGGCTTGCAAAAGGATTGCTTCAAAATGATAAAAACACATTTGGCTGAGAGTCCTAGGATGATCCAAATTTACAGTGCTCAAAGGGATTAGATAATCATAACACCCCACATTCAAGGCACAGATTATGAGTGGAACACAAAACCCAGTAGAACACAAGAAATAGAGGTCAAACTCACCAAGATACAATCACTCAACAATGGTCTGTACAAGGTGAAGAAATGACAGATGTTATGATTGATTGATTGATTTGTTTAACATCCTAAGGCTATTATGGCATACACTGATTAAGAATGATTTCATGTCTATTGGCTGCAGTGGGTCTACTCAAAGAGATTTGCAAGACACATACAATCATGTATGTGGCTGCTGCATTTCAGGAATAGATTGTTCCTTATTTTGTATACACCAAGGACCAAGACGATGTTGATAAGAGTGGCAGTGCCTGAGGACAGAATAAGTTGTGTGGTGACTAATCATAGCCAGACTCATAGGTTTATTGTTATCCATGATTTTATTAGGTTATCATAAGACACAACATTTAAGGCACAGATTATGAGTATTTACCCCTTATGTGGCTCATAGTATTATCTAGAGCTGGAGGTTCACCTTCTAGCCCTTCTAAAACAGTACTAAAGTTTTCAAAATAAAGACCAAGCTGCACCCACTAGCATTTCCTTAACTCAAGGTATGCCCTATACATTTGGTGCACCTTATATGTAAGGCATTACAATAGGTCAGGGATCCTATAGGGAGGCCAAATGTCTTCTCAGAAGTGACAAAACTAGATTAGTTAACATTGGTATTATACCTCTTGACTGTTCATATGTGTCTCAAAGCTGAACAGAACCTTAGCATTCAGGCTTTTATTTATCCAGTAACACCCCTATATGCAGGTCTATTAATCAAAGCTAAAAGGTAAATACAATGATAACTGGGGATAGTAAGCTACTTGAGTCATGGCTTGCAAAAACATTTCAATGATTTTTTTTTTGGCCAAAATTAGGGTCCTTAGACAGGTAATTAGGTCAAAAATCCAAGATGGAGGCCAGATTTCCTCTCATTGCCTATTCATTTGTGTTTCTAACCCGAGATACCTTGTCTGGTTTTCACTTAGAACTAGTCGAGACATCAATTCGAACCACTACACTGGTGCCATGACCAGTCCTTGGTGTTAGTGCGCGGCCCTGGAGGCCGAACACGAGCACGATGGATCTCGAGATGAAACATCAAACATCGTGGGATCCACACTGAATGACACTGCTCATGCTAACGATTTAAACCGAACACAAATGAGGGGATATACTCCCATAACTCGACCCAAAGTGGAGAGGGTAGTTTGAGATCTCGAATCAGAGGAGATGCCCACTCCAGTCGTGAACCATACATACAGATTAAGCACCGAGTCCACAGAGACACCACCACTGATTATGATGATGACCCTCGATGCTCAACGAGCAGCCTCGGCTCGAGCAGAAACAAAAACAACGAGTCCTCGCCGATCCCTAGACGACGTAGACATCTCGGTATTCGACATAGGAGGTTCGAAAAGAGTTACTGAGTCGGCAGCAGAATACTTGCGCGAGCAGGCCAAGTTGAGCTTCGACGCCATGAATAGAGTTCGCCTATATCAGGGGTTACCAAAGCTAGAAGACTCCGAACATAAAGTTCTGAGGCTTAGAAATCTGGAGAAACAATGTCACTAGTATGAGACCGAGAAAGAACGAATGATGAACGACATGAAGAAACTCGAAGAAGAAACCGAATTGAAAGAGAAAGCCAATCGCGACCTTGAATGACAGGCACACATCATACAAAGGAAAATAGAACTCGCTAAAGCTGAGTGGGAAAACGAGAAACTTAGAAAGGAAGTTGACCTGGAGGAACAAGAAGCTGGCTCCACCATCAGGAATCTCGAATTAAAGAAAGAGGCCGAGCAAATAAAGGCCGAGATGGAACAATATAAGTACGAGGCAAATAAGTTGCTGGAGATTCGGGACCAATGTATATTGAAGAATGAGGACGTGATGGAATCCATTAAAGACAGCAATCAGGATTTATTCTTGAAGCAACAAGAGCTATGCCTCGAAATAGCTAATCTGACGTAACGAAAGATAGCCCTCGACACATACGTGTCAGGAATAGAGAATAATAATCAGATTGATAAAGTAGACCCTGTTGTGGGGGAGGACAAATCTTTTGAAACAGACACGAGTGCATCTGTAACTCAGTTAGATATACTTTATCAACAAGGATTATCTAAGAACGAAATACCTACTGATGCTACGTTCGTGA
The DNA here is from genome assembly GCA_949317995.1 of Acholoe squamosa. NCBI lineage: Eukaryota > Metazoa > Annelida > Polychaeta > Phyllodocida > Polynoidae > Acholoe > Acholoe squamosa. The sequence continues at coordinate 26,489,951 of OX439042.1, forward strand.
AGGGACCTTCACCTTTAGCAACATCAACGCCAGCCGAGGCTCTACAGAAGCCAGACCGATACGACCCGTTCGTAAACAATAATGCCGGCGCCCATGTTCGAAATGATGGTGTCTATGACCCGACGCATGAACCAAGAGCAACTGAAAAACGGAGAATACGATTCAGTGTCACCACTGACATACCGCATAAAGAAACCGAACATAGCACTGCAGATGGACAGGAGGGCCACTTCGAGTTGTCTTACGATGACAACTCGGTAGACGAGTCTGAACCTTTGGGCACTGGGAACCAAGGTGCGGTAGGGGGTAGTGCATCGGGTACTACCCAAGGACCGACTGCACCCCCTCCTGGGGCTGGGGGCGCTACCGGGGGAACTTCGAGGCGCCGATCCTGAAGTAGCGTGTTAGAAGACATGCTGAATCAATCAGCTAACACCTCGAACACTGCACACAGTGAGGAGACCATTCGAGAATGGAGTGTTAACCAATGCCAAAAATTGGTACGGATGAATAACGCAGCTAGGCATCAGGCCATTCTACCTAAGATTTATGAGGGTGTAAAAACTTGGAAAGAATGGTTCTCGAACTTCACTGATGACATGAGGTGCAACACATGGACCCCCGAGGAGGCTTTACCTCATCTGATCAGATGCCTGAAACAAGGCCCCGGCCAGATAGCTGTCAAAAAGTGGATCAAAGTATACTTCGAGCGGGGTACTTTCCAACAGCTAGTTGAGATTGCCAGCATTTTGCTGTACAACCTGGTGAGCGAAGACCCTTTCATGCTCTTCAAGAAACGAACGCAGAAACCACAAGAATCATTTCGAGCCTATGGGTACGAATTGCAATCCCTGTTACAGAGGGCGCGGCCAGGAACCAATCCTTCTGACAAATTTTTCCTGAATGACTTGTTACCACAATTCGTAAGCGGACTTCGAGACGAGGATCAGCAGCAAGCAGCTTTGGATGCTTGGAAAGGACGAAATCCTACGTTAATGGACCTGTTCGAGGGAATTGAATGCTGGACAGTAAAGAAGACCCTCATGGCGGGAAAGGTAGAAATGAAAACCTCAAATACTAAGGTTTGCGCGAGTACTAATACTAGTACAGCTTCTATGTCGGGGATACACCAACCGACGTACGCTGAAACGGCTGAGAACGACTTCGAGATCATAGAGATCGAGGAGGAAGACAGCAGTATCTCTGCAGTACAGGTAAAGAAAGACGTCAAACGCAAATACATCCCTCGGCAGATATATAACCGACGGGCTAATGAACCTCGAGTGGAAACAAGGCCCAACCCAGACAACCGGGCACCTGAGATGCCCGTTGCTCGGGCACCAGTAATGCCCCCACCGAGAACTACTGCTCCACCCGAACCTCTAGATATGAAGAAAATGATGGAGGGTTTTATGAAAACTTTCGCCGAAACAATGTATACCAGACCCGCACGTCGGAGAGTAGATCGGAGCAGACTACGGTGCTACTGTTGTCAAGAAATAGGGCACTTTGCTCACGAGTGTACAGCCCCAAAACCTGTACTATCCCGAGTTAATTATGTAGAAGAAACGCAGGAGGAGGAAAACTAAAGAGGGTCGCATCTATGGCAAGGGATGTGATCCGTGATTCGAAAATCTGCCAAAAAGCCACCGCTGGCGAACCCGAGCTAGTACAGGAATCAACACCCTCCAGGGGACTGGTACGTGAGAAGGATCCTCTCACCCCAGTCCGGGCCGGGGGCTTCGACGGGGTAGGGGCAGACGTATGCCAGGACCCTGGGGAGAAATCCTACGTCGAAGAAGAGGGAGGTTGGGTTGAAGAGTTGACGCGTGTGAGTGCGGCACACCTCCTTCCGAACCATCCGTGTGTAACCTTCTTGAAGGGCTTCGGATGGGAGATCGGTGATTCCGATTCGCCCAGAACTCCTCACCTTTGGGGGGGAAACGATGGTACATTGCTGTATCGGTGAAGGGGCGGACGGGGGAATTTTTGATTGACACAGGTGCCAGCCATTCGTGTGTCTCGAGAAAATTCTTCAGTCTGGTGTCCGGCAACCATGAAACGCTACCTGTTGGTGTTAATGCTTGCACGGCCGACAGTAGCCAGATGCAGACTTTTGGCAAGACTTTCATACAGATCGGGATGGGGGGCTACGAGTATGTAATGAGCCCTACTATAGCCGAGATAAGTGATGATGGGATAATCGGCTTGGATTTCGCAAGTTTGTATGGCGCTGTGTTGGACCCCCGATTCGGGATGTTGAAAATAAGGCAACCCTACAATTGCGCGATCCCTTGCATATTGAGACATGTATCCTCGGTAGCCACCGTGGTACAGACTGTGAAAATTCCGTCAGGAATGACTTGTGACGTTTTGTGTTCTTCGAACCATGCATTTCAAGGCTCGGATGCTGTCTTCGAACCTAATTTTGAAGCACTATCTAGCTTACAGCTAGATTCAGTTGACACTTTAGTGGGAAGTGGATTTTGGACAGTAGTCCCAATTATGAACAGAGGATTGAAACCTGTGTATCTGAGAAAGAATGAGAAGATTGGTGATATGTTCGTGATAGAACACATCTCGGAAGCTCGATTTCGAACTGATTTACCCGATGGGGCAGTTCGGGGACTACCAGATGACCTAAGGAAGTTGGTTTATGACTCTTCCCTGAGGAAGAATTCAGAGAAAGAGAGACTTCGAGCCCTGCTTGCTACCTACAACGATGCCTTCGGGAAACCTGGGGGCGCGGTAGGCCGCACTAGCAAGGTACTACACACGATTGACACCGGTGATTCGAAGCCATTCAAAATACCCTATAGGAGATTACCACTGAAAAAGAAAGTGGAGGCGGAGAAACAAATTCTCGAACAGCTGGAGAAAGGGGTCATAGTGCCGAGCACGAGCCCTTGGTCTAGCCCAGTGTGCATGACCACGAAGAAGGATGGGTCTATTCGATTTTGCATCGATTACAGAAAGCTGAACGGCTTGACGAAGAAAAACTCCTATCTCTTACCAAGGATAGACGAGACCTTAGACTCCTTGGGGGGGAATAAATATTTCTGTACCCTCGACCTTCAGTCCGGGTATTGGCAGATCGGGATGGACCCTAAGGATATGGAGAAGACAGCCTTCTCGAGCCATATGGGCCTATTCCAATACAATGTTTTACCTTTTGGGTTGTGTAATGCACTGGCCACTTTCGAAGCTATGATGGAGGAAATGCTAAGCGACCTTCTTTGGAAGAGTTGTCTGGTGTACCTTGATGATGTCATAGTGTTTGGAAAGACTTTTGAGGATTGCATGAGCAACCTCGAATTAGTCTTGAAGAGAATCCTAGCAAATGGTCTGAAATTAAAAGCAAAGAAATGTAATTTATTTAAATCATCTATTACATATCTCGGCCGCATAATAACTCCTGATGGCGTAAAAGCCGACCCTGAAAAACTACGGACAGTGTCTGAATGGCAGAAACCCCTATGTGCGAAGGAAGTAAGATCCTTCCTGGGCTTCTGCTCATACTATCGAGACTTCCTCCCGAATTACTCCAAAGTAAGTTACCCCTTATAAATATTGGCACATTGGACCCCAGGTCGAGCAAAAGAACGTTTTCCATGGGGAGACGAACAGGACATAGCCTTCGAGCAAATAAAACACTTGTTTGCTAACACGCCAGTATTGAAATATCCAACTGCGGATGACCATTTCATACTGGACACAGACGCTAGCAATGATAGTATTGGTGCAGCCCTGTCGCAGGTCCAGGATGGGGTCGAAGTACCAATCGCCTTTGCTAGTAACACTTTGAATAGGACACAACGAAACTATTGCACCACCAAACGTGAGTTGCTGGCTGTGGTGGTGTATACCAAAAAGTTTCGACATTTCCTATGGGGTACCGACTTCACTCTTCGAACTGACCACTCATCCCTGAGGTGGCTACTTAATTTTAAGGACGCCGAAGGTATGATTGGCCGTTGGCTGGCACACTTGTCAGAATTTGGGTTGGAGCATAGCCAGATCCTACATAGACCGGGCTCGAAGCATATCAATGCGGACGCCCTTTCCCGGAGGCCTTTTAGGAAGTGCCAGAAAATCGATTGTGATGATTGTGGGGCTCACAACGCGGTGGTCGCAATGGTCCGAACTAGACAGTCGACACCGTTACCTAGAGCCAGTATGGAAAATGTTATAGAATGGCCAGAAGAAACCATCCTACATTTCCAACAAAATGATCCCGCTATCAAGAGAGTGGTTTGTTACCTGAACAAGAATGCCAAGCCCGAACGGCCGGCATTGTCCCTCGAAGACAGAGAAACCCGTAAATTTCTAGCCCAATGGACCGAGCTTGAGATTCGAGACGGTCTACTGTGTCGATGGAAAACCTGTCCTACAAAGGACAAGGTTCTACAGATAGTGATTCCTATGTCACTGAGACGAGATATTATGTTTTATTGCCACGGGCATAAAACAAGCAAACACTTCGGGAAGAAGAGGACGTTAGAACGCCTAGCCAGGAGATACTACTGGCCAGGGATGCACAACGACATCATAAGGTGGGTAATGACTTGCCCGAATGCGGCAGGAATAAGCCCGGTCCAGGAGTGGGAAAGATGCCCCTGGTGCAAGAGCTATTCGGTGTTCGATTCGCCAGAGTAGCCATTGACATCATCAGCGGAATCGAACCAACACCCCGGGGCAATACTTGCATGATGGTAGTAACTGATTACTACACCAAATACACCCGAGTATATCCTTTACCTGACCACAAGGCAGCCACTTGTGCTATTGCCTTCGTGAAAGGATGGGTGTTACACTTAGATACCCCCCAGTGGGCACACAATGTTGCATCAACATTGACAACCAGTTGATGTCATGTTGATGGTGTTGATCAACCTGTTTTCAACACTTTTTCAATATTTGTATTTCAACGTTGTCAACCATGACCATTTCAACATCCAGTCAACAGTTGACATATCAATGTTGAAATATTGTTGTCAACTCAATGTTGATTCAACATTGATTTGTCAATGTTGAATCAACAATATTGATTTCAATGTTGATACAATGTTGATTCAACGTTGATATGTCAACAAAACAACTGTCAACGTTGTTTCAACATTGTTGAAACAATGTTGAGTCAACATAGAAACACAAACATTGAATCAGCGCTGATGGTTAGATGTTGAATCACAGTTGATTTTGAGTATGTTGTTTCAACTTTCAATTTCAACTCTATTTCAACCCTAAATCAATGTTGATATGCAAACATTGCAAACGTTGTTTCAACGCTGAATCAACATTGATGTGCCCAGTGGGCATGGCCACCTAAAGCCATGACAATTCAGCGTGGGTGACCGAGTGTTTAGGATGCACGAACCTTTAAGGTGCAAGAAGTTGATCTCGAGCTGGGACGGACCTCATGTGGTCACCCGAATTATATCTGAAAGCACGGTTATGCTTATAAGTCTAGCTACAGGCTGCATGAATAAGTCTAACGTGTGTAGGTTGAGGAAATGGAGGGGATGAGATGCCGCCAACTCCGAGTGTGAGGAAATTTCCAAACAGATTAATGAACAGAAGGGCGAGATCCTGATAAAGACCAACGAATTGTCGAGGAAAATGAAGGGTATGGCCCCGAAAAGGAGAAGAGGCGACCTGCTAAAGTGGCGAATGAGAAAAAGTCGAAGAGAGGACGACCCCGGAAGGTCGAAGCTGACACAAATTTAAAATCTAATCATGATAAAACTGTCTCGGCGGAACGGAGAACTCAAGGTAGGGGGAAAACTTTGGCACGTTCCACTGGACCTTCTCGAGAATCTCAGTTGAGAAACAAAGGAAGAGAGGTGAGATGCAGTCCCAGAATTGCCGGGCGGACTGCCATTACTTAATGTTCCGAAATCACAACGAGTGTATTGTCCTGTTTATGTGTCTTGTTATGTGTTTGGAGGTTGAGACACCTTGAGTACGATTCGAAATACGACCGCACCTGACATTACCACTCTATTCATGGTTCCTGTGGGTGGCAGACAGCTTGGCTGACGTGTACGCATGATGCTACATGTTATTCTGCCGAACTCCTGTTGATATGAGTAGCGGAGGAGGTAATTTCACCAACGGCCTATGGAGAAAACCAACCCCGACCCCTGGTTATCTGGGGTAGTACGGATGCCTGCCACGAGCGGGAAGGGGGGGGCTAGAGAGCGGAATGTCGGAGTGGCGCAGTGCAGTGGCGCATGCGCAATGGTTCCGCATCGCTTGTTGTGCCTCCAATATCGCTCACAGCACGCGAACCGTCTTACTGAGGTAAGACGTGCCGCTGTTTTCTCTGCCACTTATAGTGACATAGTTCCTCCCAGCTGACTGCCATTGACTCCTTCTGTTCCTTGAACGAAGGAGGACAACCCCCTGAGCCGTCTGAGCCCGAAATATGGCTCAGTCGGAGGTGATGGCGACCGTAACGGCCAACCCCGAAGGACACCCGACTCCACATCGACCCCAAGACGAGGCACCCCGAAGTCCAGTAGTGGAACTAATGGACACCACCGAAATGGAGCCATCTATCCCTGACTCGGCTCCAGACACCCTGAGCATCCCGAGAGGTGCTGAACTGATCGCCCCGAGAACACCACGCCCGAGTACGACTGAGGGAACCACCCCTTCAGTCATCATCGAAGTCCCCGTGACTTTTACCGACCGACCACCAGCCGTCGGGTACATGAACGTGACCAAGGGATTCATCCGGACGGCCACAGGCAAGAATAGGTACTGCCCACCGAAGTACCTGGGCCTTAAAGGCGAACCACCACGGCTGATACCCTATGATTTACAATCTAGGATCTGCCGGGGATGCACCGACACCGGAGTCACTGACATTTCAGACATCTGGTTCGAGAACTATTTCGGACTGGCCGAAGCAATGTGCATCAGCGATGGCCTAGTTGCCGTTGTTGACGCCATCTGCGAGGACGACCGAATTAGGTCACAGACAGCCTACCCGCTGTTGTATGGCCTAATCGGGTTCGAGGAGCGTCTGACCAGCATCCACTCCCGCGAAGTCCTCCTTCCACAAGGACCACCCCGAGAATGCACCTACGCGTTCATGTCTGACTCGCAGAAGAACTCTCCTGTTTGCGAGGAAGAAGACGCTCTGTTAGCAGACCCCGAGCTCGAGAAAGAAGAGCAGAGAATGGCTGACGAGACTGCTCGCGACGGAGACGTAGCCAGCAAGATTCCCGAAGCTGCCTCGAGCCTTGAGGGTGGAGCTTGCTACTCCACCAAGGTAAACACCGCCAAAGAAATGAGCCTTGAGGAGCTTGACGCCTGTCAAGAGGCCATTGAGAGAGAGCGCAAGGGCTTAATGAAGCGCAAGTCGAAGCTCAAGAAGGAGGTGGAAAAAGCCAAGAAAGAGTCCACGGACAAGCCCGAAGCCAACCCTAAATCGAGCCGCCGTAAAAAGAAGGTGGTAGAGGAGAAAGCTGAAGAGAGCGACGACTCCGCAGCCTCGACTTCGTCTCGAAGCTCGCGGAGTCGAACCCAGAGTAGTAAATCTACAAAGGACGAGATCCACCCTTCAAGATCTACCCGGACGAGAACCTCTCGGAAGACGACCCCTCTTGCCCCTGAGGCTGTCAGTAGAAATGCTGCCGAGGAGGAAGAGATCCAGGAAGAAGGCAATGGAGATCGTGACCGGCAGGACGCCGAAATGAGCCGGCACCTGCTGGAAAATATTGACTCGTTAGAGGAACCCCTGGGGGACGCCCCTGAGGAGACCTGTTTGAATAAGTGGGTCAATGCCCGAACCGGATTCCCGGATTACACCCCGAAATGCTTCATGGACTGTCAGCGTCACACTGACAGCTATTCGATTCCTCTAGCCACCAATCGCGACGGCGATAGTGACAACGAGGAATGGATGAAAATCCTGAAGAAGGACTCCGGCCCCGCGAAATTCTATTGCGTGTGGGTAGCCTCGCTCGGAGACACAGTTAAGACACCTAAGTCTTACTATGGCTTCGAGCACCGGACGAAGCTGCAGTATGCTGCTTCGAGCTGGACACCCTCAAACCCGACCTGCCCGTTTGAGATCTGCGTCAACACCGCAGAGACAGAGAGAGTCTGGCCATCTAAGGACTCATTCTTCAGACACCTCGTGGAGCATCACATGCACCACGCGCCGGTCTATCGATGTTCCAACGAGAAGAATGAGAACAAGAAATGCCAAGGGCTGAGAACCACGAGGCGGGGACGCATGGCCGAGCACTTAGCTCAGGTTCATGGTCTCAAAGCCAGCGACGCTCGACTCAAGGCCCTGAAACTCCACGAGCGACTTATGTCGAAGTGGGACCAAATGACCTCCGAGGAGAGACTGAACATCACCATGAGGACCGACCACCTTTGCCACACGGTCGAGGGGAAGCAGGACGCCTACTTCCTCAAGAACGTGCGTTCACATCGATTTGACATGTCTGCAGAAATGCACTGGCGTGTCAAAGTCCAGAGGAGAGACCCTGACGCGGTTGACCGTCATGGAAGACCCTGACACACCCCGGTGGCGACCCTCGAACTCGGGACGCCAAGCGGCCGAGGTCGGAGTCACAGTCTCCAGCCCCAGCTCCTGAGCATAAGAAGAGGTCCCCCGATCCTACCACGATCACGGGTGCTACATCCTGAGACCCCTCGAGCCTGGAGCACGTCTCGCCCCTGAGCTCGAGCGCCTATCGACCTGTAGCGGGGACCTCGACTGGTAACCACCAGACCTGGTTCAAGGGACGGAACACCCTCTCACATTCTGACTGGTTTGCAGGACACACTAGGTCTACCCTTCGGTACCAGGGCACACCAGAGGAGGAGGCCTTGCTCGCCAGACTCAAGGCACAATCAGCCGAACCAGACGAGTTCCCCACTCTGTCTGAAACCCAGACACCAGGCCCCGAGTCCCAGACCCTTATGCCTTCAGGGAAACCAAAGCCAATGGGTTCCCCAGCTGCTCCTGCCACTACTTCCTCTCGCGGACGGGTCCGACCTGTGGACCCAAAGCGACCCGGACGAGAAGTAGTTCTGAAAGACCCTAGTCAACCTCACCCCAAGGTTGGTAGGGGCCGAGGCCTGACTATAGACGAAAGTGGGGCGGTAGTTGGGTCGTCTCGACGGACCAACACCGCTACCCCATCCCCGAGCGCCACTGCCACCTCAAGCTCCGCCTATGAGAGTGGCTCTGACACCCACACGACTCCTGTGCCGACTCCTCCAGCACGAAACATGAAGACCACCAATGTGTTACATTTGGTGAAATCTAGCTTCGAGCTGGAGGACCCCGATGATTACATCAGAAACCGGACACAGGAATCCTGTGATATTCAGGCCGACGTCTTCCAGGACATATCAGTCAGGCCACCGGCTACCTTCGAGGTGTCACAGAAGGCGTATTCGAATGTCTGCACGAGATTCAGCGGCGAGAAATCGCCCGAATCTCGCAGGACATGCAGGGACAGGCGAGGGACTAGCTTCGGGCCTCACTTCAATGCGAAAACGAGGCCAAGGCCATGAAGCTGAAGTACGAGTCGCAGCTTCAGGAGCTGAGGAGCCAATATGACCACCAGGATGTCCGATTCATGGCAGTGTTCGGCTGTTTCATGAAAGATTGGGATGGCACTGCCGAGAGTGCCTTTGAGAAGCTCCAGGCCAAGCTGCAGGAGGCTAGACAGCTCGAGGCGGACATTGAATCCTTTGGGTTCATGAGCATGGCCACCCCGAGAGCCTCCGCCAGCGCAGGCGCGCCACCAACCAGACCCGAGAGGGAGTCTGAAGGCGCCACTGCTGCCCCGATTGCCACCCCGACTAGACAAACTGATGTGCCAGCCTCTACCCCCGAGGTAGCCACGGTAGCCACAACCCCTGCCCAAACACCAGTGGTCCATAACCTGATCAGTTTGGACTCCGATCTGGAAACCCATTCTGGGGAGACGGTGATGGAGAGGGACTTGTAGACACTCGATGTAAGCAAATACAGGTACCGACCCTGTCTTTCATATAGGATCCTTGAACACCGAGACTGTGCCCCGAACCCTAAGGATGTCCGGACGGATGCAGACCCACAGAACCCAATGGACGTATCTACATCTTCCCATCTTGATCAGGGCACACCACACAGCGACGCGGCTTGCCACTGCCAAGTCCATCATTCGCCGAATGGATCTGCACACAAGCAGTGAACGACCCCGAAGACACCCCGAAGTTAATTTTTATTGTACAGCAGACCCACTACACCGGTGGGCTGTTATAGAACCATATTGTATATAATTTAAATAACCACTAGTCCTCTCACCTTACGCATAAAAATATTGTTTCTGTTTTAAAATTACGATCCTAACGTCGTCCACTAGGACCGATCTCATAAAATGTGTCTATTTGTTAACAGTAAAACAGAATAATTGGTGCTATAAACCTACGAGATCTGTTACCGTAATGCTATTTAATATTTCTCAGGTACACACCAATTGTGTTCATACTTCGAGGTTAGTAGTGGTATAGAGATATATATATTAGTATAATTATAAAAACCCACAGTTATTGTAAACTGTGCATAAAAAAAACTAGTATATAGTGTTCATACGTGAACAGCGAAAATTTTCTTTTCGGGTCATGCAACTTAGTATCACATATAATTACAAATATGGTATATCGTTATTTAACATACATTTAAAATACTCTATGTACGGACTCGAACATGTTCTTCCAAACTTGTTTCGACCCATATCTCTCTTTAATCCTATTTCATAGTGTATGTGTATGTTTACTATATCTAAAACATTTATATGTGGTCGACTCCTACTATTAAGACGTCACACAAATAACATATCACGTTCTACTTCGAACTTTCGTTTATTACTTCGAGCCCTTATTTTTTTTAGAATAACGAAGTTGTCACTCTGTTAAAGTATGTTATTTTGCACACCCCTTTCCTTATTCTGGTGGGGGTAGTGTAGGGGCTCGTAGATCGTGATATAGTGTGAGCGTCTCCCTCGAGAGGGCGTTTCGAGCGGTGCGCCCATCACAGGTAGTCACTAGAGGTCTCCTCGACCACTGGTCTCTGCGGGGTGGTGGCACCACTGTTCGCCTCGTCCCAGCTCCTACCTGGGGCCGGGGAAGGCGTTAGTTTGGCTCTAGCTGCCAACGGAGTCGGACCATTTTTACCTGAGCTTACACTTTAGCTAAGCAGTACACTTCGAGGTGGATGTAAAACATATACCGTAATAAATACGTGCTGGTTGCACTAACCCGAGATACCTTGTCTGGTTTTCACTTCGAACTAGTCGAGACATCAATTCGAACCACTACAATGTGAATATGACGAGTATTGGACGTCTTTTTTACATAAGGTGCTAGCTGAGTGTACTGTTTGAGGATTCTAGAAACATAATTCAATTACATAATATGGTAATAAGTTGAGGCTTCTTAAACCATGTCATATTTGTATACTACATTATATGGTATCAATTTTAGTTAAAAATGCCATAAACCAATGCATGTAATAAATGAATTCATATGGATATTTTGACTAAATTAAAGAAAACTATACTAACAGAATGCCTACAGGAATAGTATTACACAACCACTCTTTCATAGGAGCTTTGAAGTCAGAGACCTGCACACTTGGCAAAAAAAAGTTTTGGAACGTTTTTTGAACTAATTTTCAACCAAATAACCAATGGGGAAACCAATAAAAACGTTTTTTAATGGAATAAACATTTTTATGTCAAGTGAGTGTCTTCAACACTTTTTCAATGATTCTATTTCAATGTTGTCAACCATCACCATTCCTACATCCAATCAACAATTGACATAGCAATGTTGCAAATATTGCTCTCTATTCAACATTGGTTCAACATTGATTTGTCAATGTTGAATCAACAATATGTTGGGTAAACATTGACATGTCAACAAAAAAAATCCCCTAACAACTATCAACATTGTTTCAACATTGATACAATATTGAAACAACATTAAATCAACATAAAAATACAAACGTTGAATCAGCACTGAGGGTTAGATGTTGAATCACAGTTGACTTTTATTATTTTGTGTCAACTTTCAAATTCAACTGTATTTCAACACTGAATCTACAGGGCATGAGCAGTCTAGGTATTTGACAATTACTGATAGCATAATATTCCACATCTCATCTGTATCTGACAAACTATAAAAGCATACCCAGTCATTAACAGAACAGAACTTAAGCAGAGAAGATGCCATATACTGACATACAAAACCACAATTATGAGCCTCTTCGATTATGCAAGCTTCTTGCATGGGGGAACGAATCAAGATCTTTTAGCTAAGCTTCAAAGATTGCAAAACATAGGCCTTAGAGTCTGCCTTCGCTGTAGTGTACATGATATGAGTATAGAACAACTGCACTCCCAGTGTGATGTACCTTACCTAAAGCTCGATGCAGCAAGTTTGGAACCTAAAACTTAGTTTTTCCTGAATTTTTGCTAAGATATGCTGTAGTTCAGCCAAAAATTATCCGATTTACACAATATTTGCAGCAAATGAAAGATGAGACTCATTGCTTTCAGGCCAGGGTAGATGGTACTACATTAATGTAGTGGACAGTTCACCACTGAAGTACAAAGTATAAATTTAAAAATCACCAGTTTAAAGGATTTGCTGTTTCTCAAAGTTTGGCCCTATATATTTTCTGAAAATTTTTTCTAACCATCAGTTTTTCCTAGATCGTGCATAATACTGACCCATCAAGTTTATAAATGAATATGCTTTATTTTCCTACCTCTATGGTGGCTCATTACACTATGGGAGACATGTGATTTTTGTTAGTTTGCAAAAACTGTGATTTTCAGCACAATTTCTGTTTTCTTTTTATGTTGGACCACATAGATTACCATATATGAACATGTGATCACCCACTGATACCAGAAATATCCATTTTTGTATTCTACTTGATCATCTTTAAAGGCATGTGATATATCTATGTGATACAATAAGTGTGATAAGAATTAGGCATATCTCATGGTTCTAGTCTTTTGTGACAACAGTGCTTTTGTTGCTATTTACAGCTAAATAGCTCAAAAGTACATCATAATAGACCACACATGCCTAATAAGGGGTTATGATAGCATTTCGACATGGTTTTTCAATGAATCATCAGGTTAAAACAACAACTGATGATGGAATTTAATAGAAACAAAAGGGTTTTGCACCATGGGCCTGTTCATATTGTTCAGGACTTCAGAAATTCTTATCTTGAAAAAGATGAAGACATTTATGAGCATGGTGCTTTTCCAGGCCATATGGGACCTACAGAGGGCATTTTGTCTAGTCTGGCGTGTATTATGAGGGAATAATGCATAGCAAATGCTTCTATTTTTGAGATAGAATCATACACAAGACTTGTCTTCTGCAGCATATGCAAAAATGTCCCTTGAATTCAGACATTTTATATGCACAGCTGACTCCAAAACTGGAAAACACCCAGGTTCCCAACTTGCTGCATCGAGCTAGAAAGGAGAGGAGACGAAATGCACCTGTCTGTAATGTTCAAGTGTTCTGTAACTGGCAAACACTTATACAGCCCAACAAATACTCAGAGTACACAAATGGTTAAGAGAAGCTCTCAAAAAGTCAAGTTTGAAGTAAAGAGGCCAAACAGGGACTTATATAAAAGGTCACCACTGTACCGTGGCGTGAAGCTTTGGGATAATCTAGATGAGCGGTTTCAAAAGAGTCTGACCAAACAACAATTCAAGAGCAGAATAGTGCGCATCAAAGATCTGCACAAAAAGAGCGGCAGACCAGCCATAGCTGATCAATCAGACAGTGAAATAATTCAATTGGACTCATTAATTGTTGAAGAGTAAGACGCTCTCTATCCATACTTTATATATACTGAATGTACGAGTATATCAAATGGATAAACTAACATACTATCAGTTAAGTATTCTCCTGAAACTACAATTTATGTGGCTTGATAGTGCTCTGTACTGGGAGGGTAGATACTACTTATTGCGTTATAAACAAAATTTGAGTATTTTTTTATTTATTTTTTTGTTTTGTTTTGAATGTATATCAAACTGCAGTCATTCAAAGGTTGATAAGTTTAAAGTGCAAACTGGCTCAGTAGCTACTTTTTGTATATTATTGTAAAATTTTTCTGTCTTGTTGTATTATGTTGTCTAATGCTCTTGATTATCTGAAAGGATGAACATGCTACTGGCATATTATCCCATGATATCTAAAAATGAACTCACCGATCATTGTATATATCATTTATTCGACACCTTAAGTGTGTGATCAGATGTCATCATGTGCACTCTTTTTCTTTCATTTTTTATATGTAAGTAAGATATAAACTGAAACTCTCAGGCCACATTAATTGATCGCCATTTATTATCACTCCGGCATGTGGTGGCTTGATCAATAAAGCATATTATAAAAAAAAATAATCAGAATGGAATCCTGGAGTTCTGCAGCATTATACTTCTTATAGGATCTGACAAAGGTTTTTTCCAAGTACATATGTACATAGTGTAATGGTTTGTATTACTATTTCGGTGGTTCAGATCTTTCGGATCAGGAAAGAAGGAGTAAGGCGGTAATTCAAGTGTATGCCAATGGAAGTTTATTGCTAAGACACTTAACTCTTTAAGGACAGAGCAAAAATGGCGGTCCTGACCACGGGGACGGCCTCTAAAAAAGTTATAGTTCCTAGAGGACGAGCCTATTTTCAATTCCTATACAAATCCTATATAATGGGTGTCTACTATAGTCAACGCTAGGCCTACCATGGTGTCGACTATAGTCAACGCTAGGCCTACCATGGTGTCTACTATATTGTTGATGCTAGCCCTCAATGGGTTAATGGCTACCCGGAAGATGATGAAGGGGCAGCTAATGTTAATAAAAGGTTCTACATGGCCAGGAGGGCCTCTGACGTAGTGGCTGAGCCCCGGTCTTTATATACGGACCTAGGTGTTCATCGCCAGATGTCCCCACAGGCCAGAATCGGTGCTGCCACCTATCCGGAACCTGAGGAACACCCAGCAACTGGACTCACCCGCCACGCCAGACGGTACCCATAACTATGGTTATAATACAATGCCTCTACACTACTCCCCTATACATTAGGCAGGAGTTATAACTATTATATTATTATATATATATTACATTATGTCTTTACTCTAATAATAGAGGTATAACCATAGGTATAACATCAACATTTTTAAAGTATCATATGAAAGGTATGCCTCAATAGTATTTAATAGTTACGAATAAACAAATAGGAAAGTTGATACAGTTCGACAATGTGGATGGATAACAGATATTTGTAACAGATCTGTTAAGTTTTGAAATAAAACACATTATAATATCCTAGTGAGTTTGTTATTATTACAAACATATTAACTATATAGTCTTGATAAAGACTTTAAATGTAACCATACTATCTAATGATACATTTTGGTTCAAAACGGTTAATCCGTTAGAGGTTCTATGTTAGAAACCTTTTTGATATGTAACCATTATAATTTATACACTTGAAAAAAAAATGAATAAAGAAACATATATTACATCGTCATGCATTTAAATAACCATCATAGCACCAGATAATTAATATTACACAATAATATGTCACGTAGGATAATTATGACAATCTCGTGTAATATAATATATATATATATCGGATCATGTCAAGTAATATGACTAATAACAAGAGATCCGTATTATTATTAACCTGTATGAAAATTACTGCATCATATCAGTACAGGTATACACTTGAGATTTGCATTCATTAGAATAGTAAGATAATGAATATGACAATATATGTACAGAAGAGTATCAAATGAAGTAACATATGTTGTATTGAAGTATTCCGGATGCGTTGTAGGTAGGTGGTGTGGTCAGCTAACCACGGGATGGACGTGCTAGAGTCTATAGTATTCCAGTTGAGATGATATAAAGAAACACGGTAGTTGAATAGGGGCAGCTACCCACAATCCTCTAGAAGTGCTAGTGTTCATTATTATAATCCGAATGGTGTGGAATAAATAATCTGGTGGTCAACATGTAGTGAGAATAGTCCTTTAGTGTGTGGTTGACAAAGTTGTAGTCCAAATAGTTGATCCGGAAGTAAATCAATAGGGTAAATAAGTCCATTCGGTACATCAGCAGGTTATATATCGTATAAGTCCATCCAGTAGAGCTATCAGGAACAGGTAACAGTAGGCATTAGGTTAACGTATCAGCATCCGGAGGTAACTTTCAGCAACACCACTACTATCACATTTTTATATTCAGTTCTTAATCCAAATAGAACCATCAGGATATAACAATAAATATATGTCCTGATTAGTCTATTTCTGGTTATGAAGGAACCCGGAACACATAGAATAATCGTAAGTGCTAATTCACATAGGGAACATTCGCAGATAGATAATAATATCTGCAAAACACTAAGTCTGGTTATCAGGGTTTAGGGAAAAAAAATAACCCGGAACACACTTAAGTTGACTTCTTAGTGTGTTTCTTCCTCAGAAGATCTAAGGCCGACTCGGGAGTACCATCCCATTCGTCTATGTCGACCCCGAATACTCTCATGAACTTAGTGTTCAGATTTGTATTCCGAGTTATTTCCTCTTTTACACTTTTTTCTAATATGTGTACATCCATAGCTGCCTGTTCCTTGGCAGCTACGGCATCCTCCTCCCGAGACTTCACTTCATCCCGGATGACAGTTTCGAGGCGTTCCTTCTCAGCATCACCTACCTGCTTTAGACACAACAGAGTATCGTTCAGAAGACCCTGATGGAATTCTGTAGTTCTATCTCTGACACATTTCTCCCAGTGGGTATAGATGGCCTTTTAGACATCCGCATCCCCCTGGCGAGACTTTTCAAACCAAATTTCTGCGTTACCAGTCTTAATGGTAATCGCATCTTTCGGTTTTGCGGGCGGTGCAACAGCTTTGGGAGGTGTTGACGCTGCCTGAGGGGCAGTTCCGGATGTGGGACTTCTGGGACGTTCCTGCTGGTGCCATTGGGACGCAGTAGGTAGGTGGTTGATTCTGTTTCAACCCCATCTCCATGTACAATTGTACCTGTTCAGGGGTGAACGATACCTGCTGAGCAGCTGCGGCACTTGCAGAACCAGCAGCGGCAGGTGCTGAGGTCTTTTTAGAAACTAAACGACCCCCTCTCCCCAGGACCAAGGTCTGGCTCTCAGGTCCAGGGCCTTGTGTCATGGACGGGAAATTACATGTGTCTACTCTCCCTGGTTTCGATACTGCGCCTGCGTATCCGGCAGGTCCGGGTCTCTTGAAAACAGGACTACACTGGGTCTGCTCATGCGGGTGACGTGCCAGGGGGGGATCTAGAACGATCATCCGCCCTGGTTTGAGGTACATTTTTAGACTGACCATTACCGGGTCCACCCCGGCTCTGGTCTCTCCTCTCTCCCTAGCTCGCTTGCCTTCCTTTCCGGACTCTTCGCATTTCTGCCAAAGAGACTCATGCATATCCAGTTTCCCTTTGCCAGGAGTTAGGACAATCTTAGCACGAAGTTTCGAATCCTTGGTCTTCGGAACCTGGCAGAGGACTTGGTCCCCTGGTCGGATCTTTGACCAAGCATCCTCACTTAGACTATCGAACTCCTTCATGAGTTCCTGATGCATGTCCATAATTCTCTTACGGGCTGTATCCAATTCTTCGGCATGGCCTTTCTTCTGGTGTCTTGCCAGATCACTACGCCGGTTATATTGAACCTTTGTTGTGCACTTCTTACCCTTCTTACCATAACTCGGGTCACAGATGTAGACCAGGTGATGGTGGAAGTGGGCTTCTACCAGATGCCTCTGGAACCAGGCTGAAGTACTCCAGGTCCGGACCGAGACATCGCTAGCATCCTGGCAGATGGAGAAGGGACAGGACTTTTGGTCGTCACCATACCACTTCTCAAGTGCCCAACGCAACTTGCGCCTCTGGGTATAGGTGTAATACCCTTCGGTGTGATTTAGCATAAGCCACATCTTACGATAGGCCTTGCTCGGATTAGTATCCTCGTCCGTAAGACGCATCCAATCCTCATCATCGGATTCCCCATTCTTGTTGATAGGATCGGGGCAGGCATACAAAGTAGAACTGTCCTTCTTTACTCCGTATGCACAATCTGAGAAGCACGTTGGGATCCGGGTCTTAAATCCGAATTTGGCATTAGCCCAACGTTCGGCCTCAGTCTGAGTAGATGGAGTGACTTTCTCATCATACTCTACTGAGGACTCATGTACAGATTCATCATCCGAGGAAACCACCTCCATGGCGATGCTTGAACTACTAGTGGCTGAGGTGCTGGCTTTTGGGTTGGCTCTAGCAGAATCTGGTAGATTCTTGAGCCGCCAAGAAGCAGACCTCCTGTTTTTGGAAACTTTCCAGTCTTCCGGATCTTTAGTTCCGGATTCACCCGAAGTACTTGCTTCTACCGGATCTGCAGTTTTACAGGTAGTGCTGCTAGAAGTTGACTTGGAAGCATCCAAACCTCTAGCGCCTAGTTCAAATCGGGAATTGGAGGTGCGGGTATCTCTGCTTCAGCACGGGCTTTCTCACGAGCTTCTTCTTCTGCAGTCATACGACGGACGATAATCGTACGTAGGGCTGCGCTCCTGTCCAGTCCTGTGAGAGAGGAGTTCTGGACTTTGGTCATTTCCGCTTCGGCTATGTAATAGCCATCGTCCCACTGTTCGAAGTTGGAAGCTGCTTCCTGGTACTGTCTCATGGTACGTAAGTCCTGATGGACAGTACTAGGGCGTGGGTAGGTCTGGCCTTCAGGTTCCGAAATGTAACCTACCCAGTCAATGTTTGTTTTGGTCACGTTCCACTGAGACCTATCAGGCTTGGGATATGCTCCTAGCAGGAAGGCTCTGTTTGCTTCATACACTGCCTGCCGGAAGGCAATGTCTACCATGAGTCCGCGTTGAAACCATGGCCAGTCTCTAAGCCATTCCGGTGGCGTCCTATCGAGCTGCTGCGGGTGCATGACATCCTCAACTGCCATCCTTACCTTCGGGTCCAGCTTAACTGGAGTACCATCCGGATTTACAACCTGTGCCTGTAAGTCCGGGTGGACATACAGGTACCGTCCATCATAGATCGCTGGAAATGGGTCGTCCACGGCCGGTTTCCATTGGTCCTTAGATCCGTCTACCTGGGTAGTATCGGATCCGGTTGCTCCAAGCAGTACTTCGGGGTTCAAAGCGTCTCCAGATCCATCGGTAGGAAGTGGTGATACCGGTTTTTCAGGCTCATTCAGTGAAAATGAAGCCAGCTTCTCCTCGAACGAGCGATCAGCGGATTCCTCCACTTCCATCAGCTCGCTTTCCGCCTGTGTAACAGGTGACAATGCTTCTGGGAAAGCTTCTGTAGTCAGAGTCAGCTTATCCAGGTCACCGGATAGCTTGGCTGCTGTTACGGATTCCTCAGCCATAACTGAAGGAATTGACACGGGAGTTCAACACTCCTTTTCCTGACTTTTACGGCGTCGAGGCCGACAACGGACAGAGCGCCTACTGGAGGATCAACTCTGAAGACGCAGCTAGATTGCCTAAAGGTTGTAAATCAATAGAAGGGCGATCGCTCGCTCTTCTTGATCAACACCCAAAAAGCAATATGGCGACACGCCAGCTTTCGTGATGTCATTTCCTCGCTTGCGAGCGGGGTCACCAGAGGTCAGCCGAGACTGGACGAGGTGACGTCATGCGGAAACGCACGTGCTACAAGTGGAACATAAACAAACTGATTGTTTTTAGGTAATTATCGCTCATACCGTTGACTCGTCTAGGGATTTAAGTGGAGTTTATGGAAAGCTTAAGCAAATCCACCGGATTATCTGTCCACTACCCACTGGTACATCATACGGCGACGACAAATAGGCCTTTCAGGTCAGTTGTTATCCGTTCCTCTAAATGTAAACATTACACTCGTTGTGTATACAGGTTAGGTCACTGCAGTCCTCTGGGCAAGTCGAGGGCTGCGGCGGACGTCCATCCTTTTTTTGGATAGTTCCTTTTCAGACCTGACAGTTCGAAGAGCTTTCTCTAGGTGTTTCTTGGCCTTCGAAACACCTTTCCTCTTCTTTTTGTCTTCACCTGCCGAGACTTTTGTTACCCCCCATGCTTAATCTGTGTTGGCATTGGTGGTACTGATTCAGATATCTTTCTAGGCCTACCTCGGCCTCTCTTCGATATCGGGTTCTTTACCTGGTCTACTATCCGATTTAGATTCAAAATCTTTTCAAAATCCTTCACCATACATTTCTGTGGAGGTCTCCCTTCCAGACCATTTTCTCAGTTTAGCCACATTCGACTTATAAAGCCGTCCGAGGTATGATTTGATGATTACGGTACAATCACTAATAACCTGGGTTATTGTAAAAGGACCATCCCAATTAGACGCTAATTTTACATGTCTAAGTGGTTCGTGCAGTCTTAGCACTCTATCTCCGGATTTGAATTTCCGATGCTTTAGATCGGTATCATATCCTACTTTCTGCTATTTGGCACTTTTCTCTAAATCAATTCGGACAGACTCATATGCTTTTTTTGAATCTGTCCCTTAAACATTCGACAAAAACTATGTGACAAGGTAGTTCCGGGTCTATACCTATGACTCCAAATACCAAGTCTGCAGGCATTATTAAATCCTCTTCAAAAACTAGAGTACAGTTGGTACTTGAATGTACTGTACTGTTGTAAGCATGTGTCACAAAATGGCATTGCTCATTCCAATCGTCCATGTTTTCATTCACAAGTGACTTTAGGACCTGAATAAGAGTTCTATTGAACCTTTCGACCAATCCGTCACTCTGTGGCCTATATGGATTGGTTCGAGTTTTGCAAATAGCTAAGTATTCGCACATCCCTTGCCAGAGGTTCGATTCGAATTCTCTACCTTGGTCACTGTGTAGCATAAGTGGTACACCGAAAGTCAGTACCCAGCCTTTTACAAAGGCTTCGGCACAAGTGACTGCTTTGTGATCCGGTAGTGGGAAACCTTTGGTATATTTCGTATAGTAATCACACACTACCATCATACAAGTATTATCATTAGCGGTTGTATTGAATCCACTAATGATATCTACTCCGATTCTCGCGAATCTAACTCCGAAAAGTTCCTGAGATAGGGGAAGTTTGCCCATCCCGGGTCCGGGTTTGTTTTTACAACAACCCGGACAGGTGGTTACCCATCTTTGCAAGTCTTGTGACATGCTGGGCCAATAGTATTTTTTAGAAAGTCGTGCTAATGAGCGTTTCCTTCCAAAATGACCACTGGTCCGATGTCCATGACAATAATACATAATGTCATGTCTCATTGCATGTGGTATAACCACTTGTATGAGGTTCTCACCATTATTACATGGCTTCCAACTGTATAACACGCCTTTCCGGACTTCAAGCTCAGTCCATTGAGCAAGAAACCTTCTCATTTCTCGATTTTCCAGGGAGACCTCTGGTCTGACTGGACGTATACCCTTAGGTACCAATTGCAGTAGCTGTGCAGTTATCGAGTCAGCTTCCTGGAACTGTCGTATGTGATCCATAGACCATTCCAGTACACTGGCAACAAGGGGTTCGAAGGGTCTTCGAATCCCTGCTAAAACTGCTCTGTGAGCTCCACAATCAGTACAATCCAGATTATCAAATTTCCGCATTGGTATTCGAGACAAGGCATCAGCATTTAAATCCTTCACTCCGGGTCTATGCTGAATTTGGCGATGTTCAAGCCCGTATTTGGATAAATGGGCTAGCCATCGACCCAACATACCTTCAGCGTCTCGGAAGTTCAATAACCATCTTAAAGAGGAATGATCCGTACATAAAGTTAAGTCAGTCCCCAATAAGAAGTGTTTATACTTCTTTGTATATACAACTACTGCTAACAGTTCACGTTTAGTTGTGCAGTAATTGCGTTGAGTTTTACTCAGTGTATTAAAGCAATGGGTACCTCTCTTCCGTTTTGGACTTGCGAAAGGGCAGCACCAATGCTGTCATTACTAGCATCCGTATCCAGTAAGAAATGATCCGTCTCATTCGGATATTGCAATACGGGAGTACTCGTGAACAGATCTTTTAGCTTTTGAAAAGCAGATTCCTGTTCATGCGTCCAAGGAAATCTTTCCCTGGTACATCCTGGAGTCCAGTTAGCTATTGCTTGTAATGGGTAACTGACTCTAGAATAATTTGGAATAAATTCCCTGTAGTAGGAACAGAAGCCTAAAAATGATCTCACTTCTTTAGGTGAGTTAGGTCTACTCCAATTCGTAACTGATTCGATTTTATCGGGGTCAGCTTTTATACCTTCATCTGAGATGATACGGCCCAAATAATTTATGGACTTTCTAAACATGTGACATTTTTTAGGTTTTAATTTAAGACCATTAGAAATAATTTGTTCTAATACCAATTTGAGATTGTTAGAACATTCTTCAAATGTCTTTCCGAAGACTATTACTTCATCAAGATATACTAAGCATCTTTTCCACAATAGGTCACTCAAAAGAGTTTCCATCATCGCTTCAAATGTAGCTGGTGCATTGCACAAGCCAAAAGGTATTACGTTATATTGGAATAATCCAATATGATTCGAAAATGCCGTTTTTTCCATATCCGATGGGTTCATTGCCACTTGCCAATATCCAGATTGCAAGTCTAGGGTACAAAACCAACTGTTGCCTCCTAAGGAGTCAATGGTTTCGTCTATTCTCGGTAATGGATACGAGTTCTTTTTCGTCACTCCATTCAACTTCCTGTAGTATATGCAGAAGCGTATGGTACCATCTTTTTTTGTTACCATACATACAGGACTACTCCATGGACTGTTGGATGGGACTATTAAGTCTTGTTCCAACATCTTGTTTATTTCTTCTTCAGCTACTCTTTTCTTTGCTAAAGGTAACTGTCTATACGTTATTTTAAAGGGTTCTGCTTCTCCAGTATCTATTTCATGTACTACCTTAGTTGTCGTACCCAATTTTTCACAGGGTTTGGCAAAGGCAGTTCTATACTGACGGAGCAAATCATGAAACTCTTTCCGATGTTCTGGATTTTCTAATGAAGTTTCTTCATACAACTTTAATAAGTTATCCAAAATATCATCGTTATCAGTTACCTTGGGTAAATTCAACTTACTATCCGTTACTGTTTCTGAGGGTCACATTACCGAAAACTTGTCCTTTCTTTAAGTAGATAGTAGCATTTCCAGTGTTGGAAACAGTTACTACTGACCAGGATGCATTCGCTACTATAGTGTCTACGGAAATTAATCTGATACTTGACAAAGTAATTACATCCGGTTCTATCACTGCAGGCTTATTGCACATTGCAGGATCGCTTCTCAAGAGCACATCGCAGGCTACACCTGCGGGAATTCGCACAGTGTGTGCGACACTAGCCATACTGCTTACTTTTCTTAGTACGCACCTAACCTTTACAGGATACGGGTATTTCACGCTCAACACTCCTGGTTGTGGTTCTAAAACCACCCCATACAGGGATGCGAAATCCAAATCGAGTATCCCCTCATCTGCTATATCCGCAACGGTGGCACTCATGACATAGTCATGTATTCCATCCAATTGTAACTTCACACAAGTTCTTCCATACGTTTGCATGGTACTGCCATCGACCGTCTGAGCATTTCCTCCCGATATGAGAGTATCATGATCATTCGGTATAAGATCATAGAACCTCTTGGAGATACAGGAGTGGCTAGCACCCGTATCCATAAGAAATTTGGCAGATCTTCCGTTAACAGTGAGGCAAACATACCAACGCCTTCCGTTCAGAACAGAGGGCGTGTCCGTGACGATTGGGACGTCATTGTGGAGTCAATCCACATCCTTTTAGGAATTCCAGACAAGGATGACCAGGGGGTAGGTGGGCACTACCATCCCTGGCTAAAAAATAACCGCCTACCTAGTTACAATATTGGGTTTCCCCTGTGCTCCCTGGGCACCTGTTATATCGGCCTCCCTAACCTTCCGGGTGGCTACAACCACTCCGGTTAGGCGAATTTGCTACTACATGTGAACTATCGTCATGGATGGCGATATCATGGCAAGATTTGTCATCGGGATCCCCTTCTCTGCCCATAGGGGGACCCCTCCTCAGTTTTCCTCTGTTGTTACTCCAGAGATACCTTCCTGTCTACGAGGGACAGGCTTATCAGCTGTACATTCGGCTGCATAGTGCCCTAATTTCTGGCACCTGAAGCATCTCCTCTGGGATTTATCCACTCTGGGTCTTCTCAGAGCATCTGTTAATCGTGCTACTAGTGTCCCTACCAGATCTGTAGGAGCAGCAGCTGCTGCTATGGTAGGGACAGCTGTAGATGTCATGTTACTAGCTTGAACCAGTCCAGGAGCTGTTTTATTTGCAATGGATCCTCCTTTTCCTTTCGGATACACTTTTCGATACCATTTCTGGCGGTAATACTTTCCAGCTACCTGGACTGAACCAATATATTCTCCATTTTCTTGGAGACATATTCGTCTTCCTGATTAGCTTTCTGTAAGTCAACGGAGGCCAATTGGGAGGTCTCAAATACTTGAGCGGGTGCAGCTCTGTATTGTAATGGAGCAGCTCGTAGCGGGTTAGGTCCTAGACCCACTAGCCTTTTCTTCATATTGTAGCCATCGATGGCTATGAAGAGGTCACTGAAAGATGTTTCATCCTTCCAGGAATCCCAAACTACTTGTTTGTGATCCGGATCCCGCAATCCACTGTAGAATTGTGTGAATAATTCTTGCAGATAGCAATCATCATCATGAGCCCAATTCAGACGTGCCTTTGATAGCAGATCCTGTAGCTCCAACCCGAAGACTTTATGAGACTCCTTGGGTTTCTGGGTCCTTTTCTTAAAGCCTTTACCCATGGATCTTCCCTTAAGATCGAACCAAAGAGGTACGGGGCATATTCGACTAATTGATCATAGGTGCCGTATAATCCGTACGCTGCTCTCCACTGGTTGAGGGCTACTTTTCCGCCCTTGTTTAACCAACAGATTAGGTAAGGCAGAGCTTCTTTTTTTGTCCAACCACTACAGTTGACTTCATCGACAAAAGCCTGATACCTATCTTTCCATGGATCATTCAAATCATAGGGAGGGGGTATCCTTGCCTGTCTACGAGCCGGATTATTACATCCTCGTAGTCTGTCTGCTTCTCGCATGCTCCAGTTCATAACTTCCATGCCATCTGCTCCCTTTCGGTAGCAGTCAATGCCCAAATTTTGGATACATTGGCTTCTATCAAAGATGTTTTGCATCCCTGCTGGCATGGATGTCCTCCTGTTTGGTTTCCTGCCATCTCCTCCCAATCCTGATCCTCCGGATCCAGATCCACCAGGACCGCCTGGGGGATTACCTCCTGAGAGTCCGTTATTGGGATAATTCCCAGAGGGACCGTTAGGGTACCCCCCTCTATAGCCAGTATTCCCAGTTGTTCCGGAAGGCGCAAACCCGGGATAGGAATTATTATGATTCCCTCCCTGGTTGTATGTACTTCCTGAATAGAAGTTACCTCCTCCTCCAGGATTATAGTTATTACTATATCCATGAGGAGTTGTTCTCGGTAAATACGTGCCCCCTACCACATTGGGTTGTGGTGGGTTTGGCATTGGGTATTAGGTACATTGCTTTGACCTGGGTTCGGGTTAGGCAATCTTGCACCTGCTGGAGTGCTATGTCCGGGTTGAGAAAAATACGAAGGTGGCGTAAGTAAATTTATTATTGGTCCCAGTACACGTGGTTGGGCCACTGGAGTAGTGTTTGTTCCACTTGATGAATTAACTTGAGTCGGATTAATTTTA
The DNA here is from genome assembly GCA_949317995.1 of Acholoe squamosa. Lineage (NCBI taxonomy): Eukaryota > Metazoa > Annelida > Polychaeta > Phyllodocida > Polynoidae > Acholoe > Acholoe squamosa. Next base: position 26,515,818 of record OX439042.1, read on the forward strand.
TGACTCAGATCTGGTATCGGCGGTGCCGGACCTACAACTGTATCAAGTTTAGAAACTTGAGGTGTAGGTGCACTACTTGTGGGTCACTGATTTGTTCCGACCTGTATGGAGGTACTGTCCGGAACACCCACTCCACTGGATGCGGAATGATCCGGTTTCTTATAAATACCGGAATCTACATTTTTGTCTGCTCCATCAGTTACAAATGGGTTGTATCTGGTGGGCGTTACATCTTGGGCTGTATTTGCCAACATTGTAGATACCACATTCGGATCTATATAACCTATAGTCAGTTTTGCGGCTTTTACATATTTATCTAGAGTCATTGCAGTATTTTGCAGATCCTAAAGCTCATTAGTGAGTTTCTGTCTATCTTCCTCTAGTTGTTTATTATAAGCTATAATGCCCATCCGGATAGTCTCATTGTCTTCAGCTTGCTTATTACACTGAAGTTTCAATTTTTCCAATTCGCTTTGATATAGGCTTATGTCAGATTCATAATTGGCCATCAAGGCATAGTTGATCATTTGTATCTATGTATGTTTGGATACGAGCGTGTCTATTGTCATGTTCTTTATTAAATGGCTTTCTCATCTCCTGAAGTTTTATTTCTTCATTTTCTAAATCTTTCATGTATTCCCTCTTTCTGGTTTCGAATTCACTTCGCATACGAATTAAGTCTTCCTCCAGATGCAGTTTTTCATTGATTACTTCATCTTTCACTTTGACCAAGGTATGTAAATTCTCGTTCAAAGTTACATAGGTTTCGTTTAACAACAGGACATCCGGTTGTTTAAGTTCCTCACCTTCCGGTACCGCATATGTTACATCGCCGTCTCTGGCGCTGTATTCTAGAATCGGTAGTCCGGGTCTGGGTATACTGTATGGTAATTTTCCAAACATTACCCTTTTTGGCATAGGTGCCGGGTGTTCTGGATTAGTGCTACCACCAACTTCGAACATCGAATTGCTTAATTCATCAACAAGTGATTGTTGACCTAGCAAAGTACTCTTACTCTGTATGGATTGTTCTCTCCGTACAGAGTCTGGTATATTTTCTTCACTTTCCATTTTGTAGTAAGGTCCAGGTTCCCTCCAGGATGCAGCATCTACATCCTGTGGGTTTGAATGGGTATGGATCATTAATGACCCATTGCCATTCTCCTGGGCAATAAATTGCCCTTCAGGGTTAGCTTCCCCAAGGCTGTCTAACTCATGTACTAGCCGTTCGGACGTTATAACGTCCGGGCTATACACCAGAATTAACTGGTCACGGCACCAATGTAATGGTTTGTATTACTATTTCGGTGGTCCGGGCCTTACGGATCAGGAAAGAAGGAGTAAGGCAGTCATTTAAGTGTATGCCAATGGAAGTTTATTGCTAAGACACTTAACGGCTACCCGGAAGATGATGAAGGGGCAGCTAATGTTAATAAAAGGTTCTACATGGTCAGAGGCCAGGAGGGCCTCTGACGTAGTGGCTGAGCCCCGGTCTTTATATACAGACCTTGGTGTTCGTCGCCAGATGTCCCCACAGGCCCGGATCGGTGCTGCCACCTATCCGGAACCTGAGGAACACTCAGCGACTGGACTCACCCGCCATGCCAGACGGTACCCATAACTATGGTTATAATACGATGCCTCTACAAGAGTTTTCTTTGGCCTTCTTCCTGATACAGTAGATAGGGAGATAATCACGAATTAGATCACTAAAACACCTGCTGCTTGAACATGGTGGGAGTTAGTGATAATGCTGTCTATAGTCTTTTAGCGCCTCCCACGCCGCTACGCGGTGGTACCGCGAAGCGATACGGGAGTGCGCTATGATGATTGAATTTGCCCCATGTGATGAGGTCTCACAATACAAAATTACTGTATAGAGAAATTGATAATTGTGAAATCTTCTTTATGTCTGCTTTTATGAGACATGTCATCAAACACTGGTATACCGACATTAACGGCAGGAGGCGTTTTTTTACGCGGTCACAACCGCATTTCTTGTTTAACAATTCTAGTGTAGTCTTTTATAAAATTTTACCATCCAAAGACTGCATTTAGTGTTAATTTTCCTAAGAGTTGGTGAGTTTGTTTTCCTAAAGTCAATGTTAAAGTTACATAATAACCATACTTCACTTTCTGCGTTATCGCCTATGAATTGTAAGTGTTCACAGGAATCAGTGACTTATGCACTTGGAGGCCTTTATATGGTACATATTGTCATCTTTTATTGGGCCATGTGAAATGTGCACAGGAACGGATGTCTTTTGGTTAATCTACCGTACTGGTAGCTGGCGGGATTGCAGCCTTTGCAGCCGCCATGGCTTCAAGAGGGTTAAGATGAGTGTCTTTGCTTGGCTGTCTCTCATCAAATGTTTCTATATGCTTGAGGAATTGGCTTATCTCATCAGTGTGTTCTACATCAAATTTCTCTTCAATGAACTCATTCAAGATTGTTATTCATAACAAATTGAGGAGGTACAAAAGTACATGTATCCATGCTCAGGAATAATGTGCAACATATAGAGAAGATTAAGAGTATAATAAAGACATGCTATGATTGTAGCACATAGGATAAATGTCACTCTGTTGTATCGTAGCTATATTAATAATTATGATAACAATGGAGTGTGTATGAGGAAATTCCTGAATATAAGAGTTTTAGCAAGGTGCACCCTCTCCTCAAGGAAATTAGGAATTCTTTTTTAAGTGGCCTAACCAGTAAAGCACAAGTCAAGGTTCTGTTTTCGCTGGGTAAGCAGTATGGTGGGGCATGATCACTGGATGATAGGAAATGCTGCCAGGACGGTGGGGCATGAGGGAAAAGAGGCTAGTGTATGAGAGGCATGGCATGTGCGTGAGTGTCTGCGTTTGCCACTATATATATAGGGTGTGTTTCATACTTCAGGATCTAAGGAAGGTATAGTCAGTGCATACTATACATACTAGTCAACCTGACTAAATACTTGATGCCAGGTATCAAAATGATAGTCATCTGACTATGAAATTTTACAATGGATCAAAGGCATGACTATACGTGACTATATATGACTAACCTTCATTAGTAACCAGTGACTATAGTAGGTATAGTCGTGGGAGATACATTCACTTGACTATAGAAATGTAGTCTGTAACGACTAACATTTCTTCATTTCTGAACCAAAATCATATTGAGATGCCACTGTTATTGACTGACATTTATTATCACTTCTATATGTAGTGGATCAATCAATAAAGATTTACTCATCAAAAGAAATCTATGGAACACGAGGGATAGCTTTCAGGGGCGTAGGAAAAGGGGGGGCCAGAGGGGCCTCCCCCCCAATCATGAAGGAGGTGGGGCCTGAGTATGTCTGGGCCCCCCCCAATATTTTCCAAGAACTCATAAACACAATGGAAAAGAAGCTAAAACTTTACATCTCAAATTAGTTTATTATGGTGATGTCATAGGGAGAATGGGGGTCTGAGCCTAAAGTCAGATCCAAATTTACCAAAAATCACTTTTCTATATGAATTCTAAATACGCATATATAGATGCCATCACGCATCAGCCGACATTCAAGGTGGTCGCGATGGTGCCCTCACCGGGCCCCCCCCAATGAAGATTTGCATCCTACGCCTCTGGCTTTTCAAATGTAAATGTGGGCTATTTGGTACATTAATACCTAATCTTTTGCACACCTGTATAAAAGAAATGTGCAAAAGCTTAACAATACAGAGATATGTTGTGATGTTAGTGACTTCGATTAACAAATGGCTCCCTGTTCTTGTCAGGGGCAACCTATATATACTCTAATCAACATGAACAATGGGTAGCTAATTTATGGCATTATATTTGCCTTCAGTTCATCTCTTTGTTCATATATCTGTACTCATCGCATCGTCGCATTAATGGATTAGGAACATATGCCCACTTGGCTGAATAGTCATTGCTAATAGTTAGTTTAGTTAGTACCCGTAATCTCCCACATATAAGATGCTGTGTGCATATAAGATGCACCCCTAACTTGCCAATGGCTGTTTCGCATTAAAGACGCACCTCTTAAGGCTGAATTTTGTAAGATTAGTACATTTCTATAATAAAAAAAAAACTTGTGTATAAAACGCACCCCCAACTTGAGAAATTCCTATAAGACGCACCAGGCATTTGTTTGGCATAGAAGACGCGTCATATACGCGAGAGATTATGGTAATCATTTTTAGGCTGTGTAAAGTGTAAAAGAAAAACCTCCCTCCTGCACCCTTTTTTTTCAGAAAACTATTTGCAAAGTTGATTTTTTTTAAAGTGGCTTTACCCGTAAAGCACATGGAAAGGTTCTGTCCTCACTGTGTAAGATTTTCCAGTCACAGAACCTGGAATTTATCATAATCCCATCATATATTATATACATCATTTGTACAAATGTAATTATGCTGGGTAGCTATATTCATGTGGATGGACCTGAAGGAAAATCAACCCGACTCCCTATTAACATGTAGTTCCTTCTCTATTAAGTCAGTGTCCTGAATACCCTTCCTATTCAACTTGTTCATTTATTCTCTCCAGCATGCCTTTAGAATGCCTTTTAGAATATATATATATATATATATATATATATATATATATATATATATATATATATATATATATATATATAGTCGTTTTCTTTTAAGAAGGCGAGCAAAAGGTCTGTAGTGTAATGTATAAATGTGCACAGTTCTTGAACTGTGTTTCAGGGACAGATAACTGGGGTGCAGGATTTGGTTGAGAGCACTGAGATATGTCGCAGGCCGTTTATCACATATGTCGGCCCCGCAAAACCTGTCTGAATAAGTGTACACTGTACATGGAAAAAATCGAACATGATTATCCTCCCAGTGATATTTGTTGAGAAAAGGCCTGCGATTTTATATGAGTAAATCCAAATATGAAAGTAGGGTATTGGTCAAAGATACTCCCATTGCATTAAGTAAAAATTATGGCTTCATGCCCTGCAGCCTTCCACCTTTTGCTTATAATCATAATATAATATGTTGTCATTACCCTTCGGATCAGATACATTGTACTCATATGATGTTTCAGACAATATTAATGGTTTATGCCCCATATCCAAAATAGACTACATGCACATGAGATCCAGTTAAGGACTCTATTTGTGAAGTTTAGGTACTAATGAGAAACTACCAGGAAACAACGAAATTTGAAGAATTGATAATGATTTAAGATCTGTGAATGAAATGTATACATATGCCAAATGGAGTTATCATGAATCAAAGCAATGGAATTGAAATGAAATGACCAGGATTATCTTTCTGACATATACCTGAGGGTGCAAATAAAACTTCAGAGCTGACTTTACCCATTGTGTCTTCTTTTCGTATGGGCTTTGAGATTTAGACACAAGTCTTTACCCCTTGACGTTAGTGAATTCCCCATAGGATCCCTAAAAGTACCTGATGAACGGTGGATATTTCGAGGTTATTATCTATTTCTTAGTCACGGTGGAGATCTTCACATAACAGGTTAACCAATACCACACCAAACCCCTTGAAACCCTCCACCCTCCCATAGCCCACTAGATTTCTGGCTGTTTTAAGGATAATTCTACAAAATGAATAGATATTTCTCTTGTTGAAATGAAAGGTTTCTAAAATTTGCCCTATTCTATTGCAATTAAAGATTGTAATCCAGAGGATGTTGTTACACTTTATAATCCGCAACGTTATTGAAGGGCTTAAGTGCAAATTAGAAGTAAGTGTGGTATCTAGGACACAGACATATACCATAAACACTCTTGTGATTTGGAGAAGTTTTTGAGTGGTGGTAGTTGGATCGTCGAATTCGACCTATGATGACGCATTTCCATTGGATCCCTCCACCAACGGCTTCCCATAATATGCCCCTACAATCAACTAAGAGGGGACTGTGGACCCGGGTCCATGCGTAAACTTGTATACCATGCCACCACAGGGTCTAGCCTGTCATCCCTTGCAGTTACCTCCTTCAGTAGTTGGTGATTAGAGGGACAGGGGACACGGTCTGGCATGTCCTGCAGGACACTCACCCATTAGGATACCTGCCTACAGAGGCAGTGAAATACGACAATGGCCTACAATTCCAGCTTTGAAGAGTTCTGTGGGGGTCGTTTCTGGGTAAGTTCATAGATTCTATTACATGAATCCTCTATTATAAAGAGACCTAGGGCCCATTGCTCTACATAAAGGAGTAGAACTGAATGAGAGGGGTTATGACCGGGTTTTATATGTGCTAAGGGCACACACAAACTCATGACCAAGATATGACTCGCCATACCAATGCATGAGAGAAGAGGGTCAGACCTTGGATCTTAAAAGTTTAAACATTGTAGCGCAAACATTTCAAAGGAACTAAAGGTCAATTCCCGGTCTATGATCGGTCCTTAAGTTCAGGTTATGTAATTATGCATTAAACCATGCAAAAGCACATGTATCGTCTCTTACGTAACTTTGATGTCTCTCTATTGCAAGCTCCCAGAAAATAACCTTCCTCTGACATTAGTTCACACGTATTTCTATATTATTATTAGCAAAATGCAAGATACCACTATGGGTCAGATTATATGATGGCATGCAAGATTATGCGGATTCTTTAAGGGGGGAATAATGAAGTTGGTTACGTTTGCACACTGCCCTAGATTATGGAATATAATTTAGATCCACAACTTTTAACTACACCAACAGAAGATGATGTATGTACATGTCTATTAACCTTTTGGTACCCAGAATTATTTGGCTATTTTCTATTAATTTCTTACGTACATCACCCTGTTGATAAGTACCATACATTATCCCATCTTCTCTCTTGATATGGGCCTCTTTTCACATTTCCTGAATGCCCTGAATTTAGACTTTCAGTTCAAATATGATACATCAGGTCCCCTTGGTTGCCATAGGAACTTAACATTCTATTTGTTATCATTTGACAGTATTTGGGCCATTCTGTTCAATATCTTCATATTCCTGTACTAAACCTATACTAAACCATGCCAAACAAAATTTGTTCATACTAATAGCACCCAGGAAATTGGTTTTGGTAACAAATCATAAAAAGGGTTTTGTGGATATATGAACAATTTCTATCAATGAATAATATAGAACAATGGATAACTTCTAATTATTCTGTAATTATTGGGGTGATATAAGCCAGCAAAAGCTTGGAACAGATCCTTGCTGTTTGGAAAGCTGGCCCTCTAATGGTCCACATATCTGACAACATATTTTCATATTTTGATTCACTGTTCCTGAACTAATACCAATACTGGAACATGGATGGTCTCATTGGAAACGTGAGGTCATGGCCATTCTATAGAGGGTATAACTTTACAGATTGGACCAGTGAAAGTATCTGAATGACATTTATGCTTCAGTGTACATGTATTTAAGCCCAAAACCGCGCATTTAAGCCCGCTTGAGCAACTAGGAGTTAAAGCACGTATTTGGCCTCCAGTCCTCTAATTGTTGGATCTGTGCCATCTTCCACTCTGATATCATATATTATGTGTAGGGGTAGAGTTAGGTCTGTGTCCTCGTCTGTGTCATTAACCAGTCTGCTATAATGTGAAGGATGGGTGCAGTACTTCATCACTTTAAGTCGACACCTAAATCTTGTCATGACTCACGTGACTGCCCCGTTATATGTAATATATAGCCGTGGTCCCTGAGGAGTTGTAGCCTATAGCAACCTCCATAGTGAAATATCCTATTTATTCTGCAACTTATTCCTATCATTAGTGAACTCTTTTTCGTCAAACAAGATGATTCCCTTGCCACATCTTCATGTGGTCTTATCCTATTCCACATAAATGTAACTGCCATGTAACTGTATGTGTCTAGGTAACTACTACGCCATAAATAAGAGGTAGGGGTTCTAGGTTTGAGTGACAATGACTATCATGTGTGCGGGGTCTCATTTATTAGTTATTAGGGGTATGCGCCGGGAGGTAGCTCCTGTGGCCCGTCCTACCATACACTCTCAGCCCGAATTATAAATCGGCAGTAAATAACAATGTACTGTGTACTGGGCAATCTACTGTAGGGTCTATGGATTTGTATTAACAGCAGGGTCTAGTGTTTTCCAAAAATACACTGCTTTCCAAAAATACACTGCATTGTGCTGTAAATAGAGTCGCTCAGTCTGAGAGTGTAGGCCCACTTATTTTATTGATTAAAAGCTTCTTGAGAGCACATACGCTCATAGCATGTAGCCAGGTAGATCCATATCCTGGATTACAACGTTCTATTGGTACTACATGTATTTTTTAGTAACAGTTTTAATATTGATACTAGTAGCAAGTCAACATCTTTTTCTGTGCAAAAATATAATATTCTTTAGAGTACCCTAATGCACATATTATGGGCCTACATACCCATATAACTCAGTCACCCAGTGGTCCCGTATGTACACCACAGAACTGCCTATGATTTTATGATTTCGATATTGATGTATTATTTATCCAATGAGTTTATACGTTAGGTTAATGGAGAAACAGGCCGGGGTCTGTTACAGAATGGTGTGAAGTGACATCCGTAACTCCGTAACATACCCCAGGTTAGCCAAATTGTCAGTGGGGGAGACCACTGCTCTGGACTCTTAAAACATCACTTAATTAAATGGCCCAGTATTAGCTCGTTCTTGGCAAAATAGGTGTTTTGCCAAATATTGATGATAATTAGTTGCTGATATAAACCTGGGTGTGCACCAGCGACGGTACTGTCGAAAAAAAGTTCTAGTGTATTTTACTGTTGTCTATAATTTCATCCTGAAAGATTGTGGGGGATCCCTATATCTAGTGTTGTTCCAGAACCTTTTACACAAAGTATCGTGCAGTAATATAGGCCCTAAAAACTCCGAGTGCAATGTGATTTTGCTTGCATGTAAAAACTTTTGAACTCCTCTTTAGCTACATAATCAATATTGTAACTAAAATATCATTATCGGTTTTAAAATCTAACCATAGAATTTAGGTCTCTGCTTTGAATAAAGATAAAGTGTGATATAAATATATATATATATATATATATATATATATATATATATATATATATATATATATATTTTCATGGCCAGAGTAGGGTCGAACCTGCAGTCTCAGATCCCTAATCCAACTCCCTATGCATTGCGCCACAGGGACTGACGAGAAACGCTTGGTTCGAACCACGTCTGGATATGATACAAAGCCATGTGCGCTGTCGCTGTCCGCTGCCGGGCGACGAGGTGTATTCTACACAAACATAACTGTGAGATGCAGTGAATGGAGGAGACGTGGTGGTCTAGTGGTTAGCATGTTGCGCTCAGCCGTCAGAGGTCCGCGGATCGAATCCCGGCCCGGGCGCATCTTTTTTCGCCGTGTGCGCTGTAGCTGTCCGCTGGCGGGCAACGAGGTGTATTATACA
>OX439042.1:27250197-27276567 GCA_949317995.1 Acholoe squamosa
AAATTGTTTCTAGGGAGTGGTCATTATTTGTCAACATTATTTGTCTGAATTTTTTACGTCCCCCGCAGAGGTGCCACATTTTACGATTTTTTCGTAATTGTTACGATTTTTCACCTCTATTACATCCATTACGATTTTAGGTGCCAAAATTACGAGTTTTGGATCCCCCAACTATAAGATGTTTTTGTATAGGAAAGGGTATTGTAATTTAGTAGAAAGGTCAGCAGAAGAATAGTTGGAATAACTAGAAATATCCTTGCATATGTAAGGGCATCTAAATATGTTTAACAATATTGATTTAGATGTTATATAAAGGTGTTTGTGTGCACTTATGGTGGACTTCTATTGATAGAAAATTGATTACGATTTCTGGTAGAGAGAATTACGAAATTTCACCTCAAATTACAATTTTTTGACCTCGAAATTACTATTTTTGGTATGGGCAACATAGCAGCTCTACCCCCCTCAAAACCGACCACCCCTCCCCTGTTGATAAATAATGACCACTCCCTAAGTTATCAGAATTACATGGCCTAATAGTCAAATTTTCAGCTCCACGTTGGGGGAGTCTGCACTTCAGAGAATGCTCCCTGCAATATACCCGAACCTTGACCTTATGTAATTTTCTTTACTCTCCTCCTCGCTTCAGATGGCTGCACTACATGATCCTGTACTAGATCCTGGGGGTTCAGTCTATGTAGATCTTATCCCAAGAGACAAAAAGGCAACACGCAGAACCTTCACAACTGATTTAGAGCGACAACAGGCCAAAGCCGAGTCAAAAAGGAAATCTGCCAAGGGTAGAATTCACCTGGGTGATCTGTTTGACGAATGGGAGCAACAGAGGATCCTGTGCGGAATTAGTGAGACTAGGGACTTTGTGGCGCACCTCCTTGCTGTGCATGTTGCACGATGCCCTCAGTTACTCAGAGTCACAAAATCACTTCATGCTACATCCGGGTAGGTATTTCTCAGTTTAAAATTGTTCGACTAAGGTACTTAGTCTGTATCTAAAATGGGAGGTACTGATAAGGCCAACAAAAAATTGTTTCAAGTAACCTGACCCCACCTGGCAAAAGAAGGCCGACCCTACAATTCTGAAATGGTAATAGAGGAAGAATTAAGGCATCCTCTCGGGGCTTTTGACAGGGCCGCACATCACGTAATTCACACATTTAAACCCTAAATGGCACATTAAAATGGCAAGATGTGTGCCAAATGGCACATAGAAATGGTTTTCTTTTTACCAGAGACCTGAGGTCCATACTAAAAGTAACACAGAAATGGCAGACCCCTCTTTGGAAAGATCAAAGTCTCGAGAATATGGCAATTTATTTTACTATTCTCCTCTAGCTTCATTGATTGATATCAGAGACAATAGACATTGGAAAAAAATATTTATGACACAAAATTCGATCATTACTTCAGGTGGCCATATACATGTAGTCCATATAATATAATATCTGTCTAGCTGTTAGGAGATGTAGCTTTTATATACCTGTCTAAACAGAAAAGAAATGACTAGATGTCCGAGAACCACAGAAACTCTGCTAACTTTTAAGTACTATTAGTGATGGTAAAATCAACCAAATCAGACCAAACTATACACAAGGCTAAATTCCTAAAATATTTTGGTACTGTTCTACTGTTCGATGTCTAAGGAACTTAGAAAAATAGGAATAGCAATTTATAAAATACAAGGAGACTTTCATAACATAAAAGCAGAGTTGTCATTCAACTGGTTCTCAACAACAGAGTTCTCATTCAACTGGTTCACAAAGTGATTCAAATTCCTATATTTGTAGAGATAATGAACTTGCTCAAGTGGAGTGCATTCCAGAGACTCCTAAAAACAAGCGGTAAGTTAAGTATTATTTCAGACCAGTGTTCATTAAAAATTCAGGCACTTTACCTCAATGGTTTGATTGATTTATTGGTTCATTTGATGTCCTAAGACTCTTACACCCCATGGGACTACCTCAATGGTACGGTATACTTATACAAGTAAAGGTTGTCAATAATTGCAGTGAATTCTCCACATTCTTTTGGGACCATAGTATTGACCATCCATTAATTACGCCCAAAATTTGACCCCCACCCCCCTGTTGCAATATGTACGCATTGAGCCTACACCCCCCCCCCCTGAGTACGTACTTAAGTCAGTGACAACACTCCCCCCCTTAGTTTATATTTGTACTCAGAGATGACTCTAAAAAAACCCAAAAATACCTTCAAAATATCCTAAAACCGAGCTCTAAAATACACCCAAATACGTACACAATAAGTATGCCAAAATGGCCCAAGTTGACCCCACCCCACCCACCCCTTAGTGTGTATGTAATTTCTGGATGGTCCCTTAACCGTTTCCAATTCTGTGAGCCTTTATCAAAACTTTTTCTATTCATTAAGAGAAAAAAGTGTGAAATGGGTTGCATTAAAACAATTTGGTCTGCGTAAAAACAAATTGGCCTGCACACTTCAATGTGACCCTCAAGCAGGTCACATTGAACTGCACCCAAAGAAAGTTTTCACCAACACTGAATTCCCTTTATTGTGCTGCCTCATGCAGGTCATGTGCTACATATTACCTGCAGTAGGCAGCACAATAAAGAGGGGCCCAATTCCATGAGTGGTATTTCACCGTGTCCCACTGAAATAAATGCATGCGTGCACACACACACCCATGCACTCATATGTGCAAACCTCAGGTAGGCCTGCAGCTTACCATTACTATTGAATAGTGTAAAATTTTGAATGTCTGAGTTCCTTAACGGCCCCCCAGACATAAAACTAAACAAACAAACAAACTGTATTCCCTAGATCCTAAGGTAAACTAAACCTCTATATATAAACTTCTCCAATTTTGACCAAGGCATTGAATTCTTTTTTTTCAGTAAAGGGGAATCCATTGATGACTCATTTGAGTCGCCGCTCATTCCTGCATATAAGAGGGGTAAGTTATCTCACATTTTTCATGGCTTGCCTTCCAAAGGTTTTTCCTAAGTATGTTCCCCTTTGTCAATGCCATGTCATTTTTACACTATATTAAAAAAAGGTATCATTGGATCACTGCTGACTGCTTTAGCCAAGAGTACCCTTGGGGTACCTGATAAAGTAAAATTTACAGGCTGTGAAGCAGTAAGGAAAGTCTTGGTAACTCGATTTCTTCTCTTAAAATTTTCTCAAGTTAATATGCAGAGATTGTAGCGAACATATCCCTCTCGTTTTCTGAACTCGCATTGAAGGTTTTAAAGTGTATTTTAAAGTGTATTCCCTGGTTGTAGCTACGCAATTCAACAGGCTCTCAATAGTACTACCGTAAACTCCCGCGTAGAAGACGCAGTGCGCATAGAGGACGCCCCCCTAACTTGTCAATGGTTATTTTGCGTATAAGACACACCTCTTAGGTACCAATTTTGTAAATTCAGTACATTTCTATAGTAAAATTACCCCTCGTATAAGACGCACCCCCAATTTCAATACATCCTATAAGACCCCCCAGCATTTTGTTTGGCGTAGAGGACGCGTCTTATACGCGGGAGATTACGGTAATTGAAATCTTAATTTTGATATGCCATACATTTAAAACTCATTAGTTCCCCAGATAATCTCTAAAACTCAATTGTGTGACAGCATCTTCCAGGTAAAAGTGTGGAATTGTTTTGTGTGTTTCTATGATACACATTCTCGTTCAGTTAAGTGCTGCTAAGATAAGTTTTGCTAGTGTAAATCTGCACAGAATGCGCTTAAAGACTCAGGAATAGCCTACAGGCCCTTCCTGCAAGCTAAATAGTTTCCCTTGAATAGCCACTGTTCCCCATTGAAAGGCCTATTGACTCAAATTCTATTTGCAAAGCCACTAGTACAATTCAAAAAATGGAAAAACCTAAGAAGTTCAATTTTTAATGTGCTGGGGCTGTGGATTGTGACCTCCTACATAACTTTATTAGGGTTATTCTGCACAGGCTACAATGATTGTATTCTATAATGATCCATACCAAGAACCAATTTTCTCATATCAGTTGGAACCACGTATGATGCTACTCCCTTTGGGACTTGGACAATGATTCAGGCAGATGATGCACCCATAGACCAGTCAGCACGCCCCTTGATTTGTGCTTCCACAGATCAATCAGTGTTACTAGAAGAAGACAAAGAGACAGCACTGAGTGATGGTAAGAGACATTTTCATATTTGATTGGTGTAGTGCTGTGGATTAACCAGTACTGTATTAATGTATCATGTCATTAGGGAATCGGCTACACATACACAGAATGACACATGGATACAGACATCCAAATTACCCCACTGTTTCTCTTATGCACCAATATAGTCACGATGCATGAATTAAGTATTTCCAAGTCAAGGTGTAAGGCTCCATTTATGTAGATTGCAATTACATTCAGCTTGAATAGTGAATATTTTGCCTCAGCTATCACAATACTATTAGCAGTGTTCTACATGAAATTACATCTATGTATTTTGCTCAGTTAGAACAACTTGCGACACAAGTCCTCTCACAGCAAAGAGTCAGCCAGACAATACAGGTATAAAGCAGTCAGCAGGCAGCTCAACTTGTACCTTCACAGGTCAGTCACTGGAAAAAGAGACACCACCAAGGAAAGGTAAAAGCAGTTTACCACTCATTAGTACAGTAAACCCTCAGCTTTAAAGGTCATATCCCAGCTAGAATTCTGCCAATTTCTAGTCATGCCCTATTTCTATGCGATATTAATTCCTAAAATATCCCTAACTTTTCACAGGAATATTCAGGGCCGCTCAGGCTGAAATATGCATATACATAGTAATATTTTGTTATGTAGGTCGACACTAAAACTGCCGGATAACATACTAGCTGTTGGGCAATTGGTCAATGTTTTGGTATTGCATGGCTGGGTGCCTTCTTAACTATGCCTAGGGTAATATGGACAAGTAGACTAAAGTCTCCATGTGGACCTATACCTCCACTATGATACCTCCACTATGAGTTGTGACCATGGCAAAATCCACTATCAATCGTAATTATTGTGTTGACAATAAAAATATAATACAGATCTACACCTATTGACACACAGAAAAGATAGTAAAAATGGCTTATCGGTTTTTTGTTTAAGCTCACATACAAATCCAATGGCAAAATCGAATGAAATTAGTTCCTAAACACCACCACAGATGTCATAACCGAGCAGTGAGTTGACCAGTACCTGTAGGATATATAGGTAAAGGTTCATGAGTGAGAGTCTGTCAGTTAACGCATGCGCAGTTTGAGTGCCCTTCGGGCTTCGTGTGATACAGCACTCAAACTGCAATTGCAATAACTGACAGACTCTCACGAGTGCTCCTTTGCATTTATCTCATGGGTTTCTAGGAAATATGCATTGCCCTAAGCTGTACATCATGGAAAGTGGCCGATTAGTGCAGGATCGCTATGGATTTTACTGCATTCCTATTATGGTCACTTGGGAGGGAGGAACGTCACCTTACTTTGACACAACAGAGAAGAAAGTCCTTGATTATCATACTTCTAGTTCTCAAATAAGCAGGTATATTTGAATGCAATGCAGTGTACCAGATGGTTGTAGAATGCTAATGGGGTGTATCTATTAGGGTTTTAAAGAATTTTCATATCGAGACATATGACCTGAAATTGCATCTTTAAGCCAAATTCAGTCAGAAAAAGCATTCCAAATTATGCTCATTTAAGCTAAGCTTGACCAAGTGGCAGCCCTGGTGGTGGTCATGTAGGCTGATGCAGCTGACGTTACCTCAGATGACTGACCTGACTCCATTTAACTGCAGGCTTGAAATTAATGAAACTGATGTCATGGTACATTAAATGCTCCAATGACAATCATTTGCAGGGTCAAGTTTAGAGCTTTCTTGAAATTTTCTTTTCCCTGAAAATGCTTAATAAACTCCCAGTAGAAGTTGTGTAATCCAAGTTATTGTACTAAAATGGCATTACTTTACTTCCATTAGTCACATTCTAAAATTTGTTTATAGTCACTTATCTGGTTATATGTCTTGATTTACAAGGAATGAAAGCTCGACGAACATTGATATGCAGCACTCCACAGAGCTTGGACCACACACCTCATGGTAAGTATATTCATTATCATGTCTTGTATACTGTGCTTGATGTACTGAATGCTCACAGCCTATTAAGCCTACATAATCATTTTTGGAATCGTGATTATCGCGTTGACGATTATATTGATACAATAGTGTATGGACATTGATCTCTGGCCCGAGCCCTTTCAAATGGTAAAAGAATTTTGAAAATATTCCAATTAGAACCGAAGTTATGGCCAAATACAACTTTAGACTCAATATCCATTGATTTTCTTCTTCTAAATTACTATAGCGTTCTTAGTTTGGACACAAGACCAGAGTCAGATATTTTGTTAAGGGAAATAGTCACCCGTGTATTCTTTTGTAATCTGACAATAAACAAGTAATAGCAAAGACCAAGCATAAGTCTTCATGTCGTTCCTGTAGTCGACTCTCCCAAGAGGGCTGACTAGGTCTGCACCAAACCGAGCTTGAGCATTGACTGAGGAGGCAGCGGCCCCGCAGCGCGTTATATACACACGCTGCGAGTGCCGCACCTCCTGTCGGTGCGGGACCGAACTGACCCTCCACGCAGAGTCCCGCGGCAAGTCAAACGCCACATTACATTGTGATTAAATACCAGCCAACCCAAAAGTAGATAGAGAATAGAATGTACATTTACCTGTCACATAGTCCTTCCAGTTTTTGTCCTTTGACTTTACTCATATATTATTATATTCAGAATATCTACACCAAAATTATGATAATCATCATTGAAATAAATTGCACATCGGTGACACTCCAAGTGATACTTTGCTTATTCTGGTGAACATGGAATATTCAACTTACTACATGTACACACTTGAAAAATGGAACAGTGGGTAAATGAGTTTAATATGTAAAAACATCCTGCTAAGACATGTGTTATTCCATGATAAAATATTGTTCCTGCATATCATAGGGTAAGGGACCAATACTGTGAGTACAATATCTGTCCCAGAGACCCACACTCTCATATCTTTGATTATTTATTCTCTTTTTTTCCCAGCTTTTTCTCCCGAGGATGAGGTGGAGGTACTGACACCAATAAAAGAGGACGCAAGTGGAAGGCATAGGAGACTTGTTACAAATCGTGATCTACCCCATTCGCCAAAGCTTTTCGAAGACGAATCTCATAGAACTGATGGTGATATTCACCCTGCTGATGAATTGTAAGCCCTTTTCTCTTACTTGCTGCTCGTGTTCAAGTGCCACAGCAGATGCAGTGATTATACCCGGCATTTGTACCTTTAGTTTCAATCCATAGATTCCACTTGGCCTGCAGGGCATTCTACTGGTACTTATCTGATCAGTACAATGCAGTGTTGCCGAAAATGTTGGTGTGTGTCTTGGCAGGTCATTTCTTTCTCGTGCAGGACTTTTTGGTATTCAGTGAGTGGCATCCCTGCCAGTTTCAGTCATTATCATTTTTGCTAGCACTTCTTTTGTGCATTCTGACGATATTCATGAAATGATTAGGATATTAATGGAATTGCAATGTACACATACGATTGTCCACCAGAGTGGTATTTTACCCAAGAATTTATTAGTACCTACTTTCAGACTTAGAATTTTCATGACACAACTTTTATTCTTCATTATTAGCCAATAAAAAGCCTGTAATTTTACTATCCTTCTGTTAACATAGTAATTCTGCATGACATCATTTTATGTTTCAGTAACGAAGATATAAACTTTGATCTTAGTGAATGTGAAGATGACGATCCAATCCCCATCCCAACAACCAATTGGAGGAACCTGCGTATGACTATGGGCACTTATGAGGCAATTGATGCCCGGAAGTGCATAGCGTTCAATGCCGTTCTAGAGAAACTCCTTAGAGTTGCAGTAGGCGAGCACTGTAGGAGGGAAAAGTGTAAGAAGCCTCTCGTATTCAAACATACAAAGAGGGGAACTTGTCTCCTTATTTCCTGGGATTGTCCAGACAAGGAAAAGGGCAAGCGCCACTTCTCAGGAGCGTGGTCATCCCAACCCCGTGTCCATGACATGGATGGGGGGACACTGACAACATCGGCTGCACTAGCTCTCTCAGGAAATAACTACGCAAAAGTAGCATTGATGGCGAAGTTCCTGAGATTAAACTTCATGTGTCAGCAAACCCATAACCGGTAAGTCTGGAAAAACAGCCTTTGACTAAAGAAGTTGTAACAATGTGACACTGATGGCATAAGGTCTTACTAACTGTCACTCAATTTCAACATCATTTAATGTTTACACCTATGTGCACCACTCCCGTAAGGCATAGTATAGGTTCATCTTGCTCAACAGCTATATAGCTGTACTACAGCACAACAAATCAATGGATACATTGGCTCTCGAGCACTTATTGGGAAGAATCCCTCAATACACCTACCCCTACACCCTTAATTGTTTTTTGACCAGTGACCAAAAGTACCTAGAGTATTCCCTCTCATCTATGGTAAAAGCCTCAATTAGTGCAATACATATGTAGCCTGGTAAAATCCTTAAACCTAAATAATAATATATTTGTTTTCACACTCAGTGTCACATCTTAATTGTTTTGACACTTAAAAGGTTGCTGGTAGGTCTTACATACCTGTTCAGTATCTCCCATATATCTAATACGTAAGTGCCATCTGTAGTCAGGGCTTGCTCCTTGTGAGCAGGCGTATAGAGCCTGGTCCTGCTAGGTCAGTTAACCATTGTAGACTACATGATCATTAATTTCGTCATGATGCACTCTTTGTCCCTTTGCCATCATGGTGCATGAATGCAGGCCCCAGTTTAGTTTTACCACTATGATGCATTAATGCATCAAGAAGAGTCACTTGCATGGACTGCACCAATATACTGACGACATTCACACATTGTATGAGTGTATTATATGTAAAGGGTCAGGCAACTCGTCCTCTAGAGGAGAGTACAGACACCAAACACTGGAAAGCATAAAGGACTATCAGGGGATTTATATTGCATTATATTACAAGCTGTAAGGGGGATTAGTCTAATATTCTTAGTCAATATTGAGTGTGAAAAACATGAATTTTAGTGTCAGAGCATTTGGGCCTTAGTCATTTTACCTAAAGCTTTGTACTGGTGCTTTAGGGTGGAAGGAACACTGACACACAGGCAGCCCACGTATATAGAGATATTGCTCCGACTTCATGATTGCCTGGACGTAATCCCTAATGCTTTATATACTACACCTGTATATTGCTATAGGTGTAGATATGTTCTTTATATTGAAAGGTTTCATTCATTTTCATCAAATATTAGTAAAGAATTCCCTGCAGTAATGCTGCAGTTGTCTCAACCTATATTGAAATAAAAAAGGACTATATTGTTACTATATATGTCAAACTAAAAAAATTAGATATTTTTCTTAAAATCATCAATATCCCAATCCTTAAATGATAATAAAGATTTGACTTTTTTAAAACCCTGAACATGCGCATCCTCGTGATAATAGATTTAATTATTATTTTCTGATGACATATTTTTCTTCACTATTTTCTCTAGCATTCAGAGTAGATACACTGCTCCTGCTGTACATCACTACTTTGAAGGAATGCAAGCAAAGTTATTGAGAGAAGCAATCGAAGCTTTTTGGCTTTCCGGGGATGGCAGGTGGGACTCCCCAGGTAATTCATGAGTTTCTTTATGCTATTCAAATTATCTAAATTGTATAAGTAATGCCAAAGGTGTTGTATTTTTCTCAAGCATTGGGCTGCCCCCTTATATTTGTATGAATAACTTGATTACATTCCTTTGAATAATCAAGATTCCTCTCTACTGAAATTGTGTCTCAGGAGGATTAATACTTTTCTACTTCTAGGTCACAGAGCAACTCTACTGACATATACTCTAATGGACATCAGAACAAAGAAAATCATTGCAATGTCAGTCGTGGACTGCATTGACACCGGATTGAACAGTGTCATAATGGAGCGGTTGGGGTTCAAAAACGCATTGGAGCAGGTGCTACGCAAGGCTGAAGTCTCAGAGATAGTGACCGATGCACACCCACAAATCAGAAAGCTGCTGAGTAAGTTCTCTTTATATATACAGTGAGACCTCAATAATCCGTCCCTTTATAGTCCGTCATTCATGGGATCTGGCCAGTCTGTGGCTGTCCAGAACATTCCTATACAATTCTATTGAAATATGCTTCAATAGTCCGTCAGATTTGAGATTCAACCATGAATTGTCTGCAACAGGGGTGGCCGGACTATACCCACTCTTCACACTTCGTTCTTGTTGAATTGCTTGAGATGAGAGTCAAGAGAATTAAACTTCCGTAATCTCCCGTGTACAAGGTGCAGCTCGCAGATAAGGCTCACCCTTAACTCAGAGAAGCCTGATGCTATGGCTGTAGGCTGTGACCACCACACTTCACACATCGTTGGCTTGATCTAGTCATTGGTTTATAAATGTACTACCGTAATCCCCTGCGTATAAGATGCTTGATAGCTTGAGACCCACTTGGGCCCACTCATGTCCTTTTATGACTGAGGGGGCATGTAATAAAGAAAGGTCTTGGTATCCCCCTTGTGGATCCAGGTAGAACTAAATCCTTGCCTATATGACATGTCTTATACGCGGGAGATTATGGTATATACAGTAAAATTCCATTACAACAAATCCTGGTACAACGAATTACCAGTACCAGTAGACTAAGCTAGGTTAGTTAATTGATGATATGGTATAATTAGCCAATTAGTATTTCTCTTAACCTCCCGTGTAATACACACTCCTAACTTTGACTGATCCTATAAGGCGCATCCCCGACCTAATTCGCATATATATAAGACATGTCTTACACATGGAAGATTACGATAGGTTGTAGAGTATTGCTTTCTACATGTAAGCTAAGGATCTCATCATTGTTGTGTAGGGACTGATGTTCGGTATAAGAACATCACCCATCAGTTTGATGTTTGGCACACCGCCAAAAATCTTGCCAGAAAACTTCTTGCAGTAAGTACTCAGAACCATAAAAAGGTTGCACCTTTCAATGCATCTATTTTCTGAGAAATGATTGACAGTTTAAAATGTGAATTCCTTTACTATTGTTAAACGTGTTCTAGTGCACTCACATTTTATGAAAAATAAAGTTTGCTGTTTTCTAGTTTTTTTCCTGTGCCATTTTTATGGCTTTGGGAGTTTACCCATGGAGGGGTACCACACTTCCAAAGTTTAGCTTTCTGTACTGCCTATACCATAGATGTAATCAAAATGTCAGCAGTCACCTGGACTGAGCCCTAACTTATACAAGTACATAACAACTCAGAACACGATCCCCTGATGGGCCCTTACCCTTCTATAGGCTGGTCACATCTTAAAGGAAAAGACAACCCTATTTTCATGTTGCCTTATTTTGCTAGTATTTTCAATGAATAAAAAGATCCAGGTGTACTTTTTAACACATCTGCTATTCTAAGGGCAGGAAGGAGACCTTACCGATGCCGACTATGACGTCACAAGAGACCAGATGGATCAAGTGCTGCATTGTTTAATAATGAAGGATGTTACAAAATATGTATTTAATGGTAAAAGTAAAGTGTATAACAACCTCAAATCGTGTAGGATAACTGAATGGGACTATTTAGTGCTAGCAATGAAAGAAAATCAGGAAGCATGATAAAATATTTCATCTGAGCTTTACTCAAAACCCCAAGTCATTAAATATATGCCTCCTCATTTGGGTAAAGTCTGGGTGTTGTAAATCCTGATGTATCTTCTATGGCATTCCTTATTTTTGTAGTGTGTAAGAAGAGACCCTTTACTTTTTAGGTATCCTATGAAGCCAGCTCTTGCAAATATGCCTTGTGTGGGAAGACTTGCAGTAATTTATTTGATATTAATTATAGGTTGGTAATTTATTTGCAGGCTGGAAAAGAACGTGGTTTGGAGTCAATTGTGCCCTGGATACCAGCTATCAAAAACCATCTGTGGTATTCATCGAAAACATGTGAGGAAAATGCTGACAAGTTAAGGGTAAGGGAAAAATAGCACTGTATAATCAACGATCCTTTGAAAAAAAGGATACATTAGTGCTAATCTCTGTAATGAGCTTATCTCTGTAATGATTAATGGAACCTATTTCAGTTTCTTACTCTGTGTTTTCTTATCGAACTGTGCACTTTGCTAATAGTATGGTATCACCCAGTAGACTGCAGTGCAAATTGCTGTTTCAACTTAGGTTTACATATGAGCTGTTACTACTGTTCTCTGATCTCCCATAATGTGAATATATCCACTATTCAGATGACTTGGCAGTCCGTGCTGTACCATGTGAGCAATCGCCATGAATGGATTGATACAACTGGTCTGACTTCAGGGAGGTGTGGCCATGAGATCCCACTGCCCAGAGAAGAGGGAGAGAAAGCCTGGATAAAGCCTGGAAGTAAGGCTCAGCAGCGCCTGATAGAGATCGTCCGCAACAAGAAATTTGTGACTGACCTGTCCATGTTGACCAGATTCAGGTGATTTTTTTCCCCATCTTCTGAAGGTGTCCATTAGCAAGAACAACATACATTTAGACCTTTGCCAGTTTGGGAGTGATCCACATAGTATACTGAGTTGGGATAGGACTTCCTCAGTGTACTGGAATTAGTTCGATGTGGATTCCACATGGGGATATCAAGCATATTCCCATGGAAATACGGCAATGGACTTATTTAAAATTTAATAATTTCTTAAATTGAATTCAGAATTTTGGGGATCATTTCCTATTTGCGGATTTCCGAATTTTCATTGATCTGTGAGTGGCATCCCTGTCCAACACGTCCTCCTCCCCTCCCCTACATGGACCACAGGGCTACATGGTGCTATATCAACCCTTTACAGTAAGGGCTGCACAATGCTATATTTTGTCTTGATGTACGAGTGGAATGGTATACTAATGTACCATTAGCTCTTATGGGGTGGCATTAACCCTTTAAGGGCTGCTGATGTGTGCCATGCCCATTGGTTGTCATGATGAATGAATGCAGCCCTAGTGAGTAACTCGTCAGGGCTACATTCATGCATCATGTTGACCCTACAGGATTCATACACAAACTCCCAGAGGGTCGGCATTATGCTCCAAGGAAGTGCAGACAAAGGCCCGTGGTTCAGTACATGTAATCCATGTACCGGTACATCCCAATGTATTTGAATATTCTACATGGAAAAAATTCACGGTCCCAGAGCAATTGGTCACTGGTCAGCGTCAGTGTTTACTCATGCATCAAGTATTGTTTAATCAGTTTTAACATTGATTCATTGCTCTACAACTACTAGTGCAGTCATTATGTAACAAATTCTAAGGTTTCTTGGCACATCTGGCGGAACTCATAAAAGTTTGCATGAAGGATCTTTAGACAATACTGAACTACCATGCAGTAGTTTTCAAGTCGTCCACTATCCCAGTAGGGTTTCTACCCTCTTGAATAAAATGAACATCACTAATGATGTTTCAGAAGAATGATTTACATTCACTCAGACCGACCCTATTAAGTTCTGACTATTAGAAGCTTAGAAATCATGATATTAAAATTACCTGTTTAGAACAGTGACAGATACAATGCATGGTGCCTGCATATAGGGATGCTGTTGGGGCTGGTATAAATGCTGTGAGTACTACAGCCCATTGCCTCTTTGATTGCCTGTACATATAGACCATGTGGACCCCTGCAAATGGGTATAGATTAATTTCTAAATTGTATTGGTATCATATACATCGTAGGTTTTTTTTTTATTGTGTATTGAATTTACACTGTCTAGCTTCTCCCCACCACCATGCCCCCTCCCCCTCCCTACACTGTAAGAAATGTGTGGTGAACTTACAATGTCTAGCTACTCTCCACCACCACGACCCCCCCCCTCCCTACACTGTAAGAAATGTGTGTTGAAATTAGACTTTCTAGTTTCTCTCCATCACCACGAGCTACCCTCCCTACAGTGTAAGAAATGTGTGTTGGACTTATATTTTCTAGCTTCTCTCCACCACCACAACCCCCCTACACTGTATGAAATGTGTGTTGAACTTACACACTTTCTAACAAGGCATATTTTTTGCACTTTATTTTTTAACACACAACTTAGTTAAACATGCCGATGATAGGGGTCGCCTCCATCGCCACCATACCTACCTGCTCCAACCTACCTGTAACCTCAGACCAGCATAGGCCGCCTACCTATACACTATTATCTCAAGTTGAATACGAGAGCCCCATAGGCTTAACCAAGAAACTCTGTATCACACCCCACAGTGTGATAACCCTTCCCCGTATCACACTGCCTGGGAAAACATCCAAAATGGTCAAATAACTGATGATAAAATCATTTCTAATGCCAAATAAATTGAATTTTGAACATATCTGACCAAATTAACTTGAGATAAACACAAAGGAGCACTTGAATTGGTCAGCACTGAGGGTTATCACACTCGGCTTCGCCTTGTGTGATAACCCTCAGTGCTGACCAATTCTCGTGCACCTTTGTCTATGTATCACTCTGTACAATATGCTTGAATAAATACAACTGCATTATCAACTGACACAAGGTCTTGCCTTTTAGTCATATATTTAAGAGCATTTATAGCACATCAAGATATGACAATGTATTGATTATATATCCCCTTTCCTGCAGGCACACAGGGGAGCTTGAACAGTTTCACAGCCAGTTGTTAATGTATGCTCCAAAGCGACTCACCTTCAGGTCAGTTTCACATGGGACTCGTGGAGAATAGCAATGAATGTTGATTTGACACTAATATTGAGAGTTACATCTTCATTGAGATGTTTACTGCTCCAGATTAGCCCAATAGCCCCCAACAATGCCCTTGAGCTCGACATTATTCTGGTACTATGGGAATTAATTTATTAGCCTGACTTTGATAACTCTTTCACTTTGCTTTCCATTTTGCTATTTTCGATTGAATCTGTGATATGCCATTATTGTAGACGTCCATACTACCAGATGCGGTGTGAATTGGCGGTGGCTGACTACAATGAACATCTTGATAGGCCATATGCTATAGACAAGGATGGAAAGCCAAGGTATAGATAGTTTCTTATACCATATTCTTATTTTCCGCACCAGTGTGTTTATTTGAACAAATACAGTAATTTATTTATTGAAACTGTCAACTTTCATATATATACATATAAATACTGCCTAACAGTTATCTTTTATGAGATTTGTAACTTATTCTGTATGAGTCACATGCCAGTTTATAAAGAAGGTAACATAATCTCCTGTGTATAAGTCACGTTTTATACATGAATCAGAGCCTCCCTCAGTCTGGGTATGCCTTATAGGTGGTGTCTTTTTACTATAGAACAGTACCAAATCCTTAAAAAGTCATGCCCCAGGTGCGCCGTATAGTTTTTCCTTCAACTGGGCCCACACCTTTAGTATGGTCGTAATATATTTTCTTTTGTACACCAGACACAAGTACAACTGGAGCAAGGGATCCCAACGTTGGTGCGCAACACCTCTGAAAGTGCCCAAAAGGTATCATTACATGCGCGCACTTATGGGTAAGGTGATATCTCTTCGTGAGTCAGAGGCTGTACAGGAAATCCCATTGTCTACCCCAGTCTACCGTGAATGCATGGACCCAAATAAGAGGAAAACCAATATTGCTGCTGTACCAAGGCCACCAAAGGATGAAATCCTGTCAAAGCTGCAGAGGAGGTACTAACACACACCTGAGTCTCTGGCTTAACGCAAGCTCATCAAAGCTTATGGGCACTACCCCAGGGTAGTAGACATTGCCGAATTAATGTTACCTTTGAACGAGATTCAGTTATGACCCTTTTGCACTGAGGTGCGAATATGTCCATGACCATTCCTGTTTGATTTTAGAATTCCAATGATATATTATACAGGTGGTACATTTCCATGGGGGATTATTGTATATAGACAAGCCCATATACATGTTCATATCCAAACAGCTAGCAAACAGCTTGGATTTGAGGTAAATGGAACCTGATGTTTGTCTTCACGCAACATTCAGGGATATTTAAAAAAGTTGTGACTGTGCCAGAATATCACCCATGTGGGTCTTGCATGAACTCAACATCTCCCCATGGGCAAGGTACACTTTTTATGGAAATATTTGTATGGTACATGACTAGCATTAATCGCCAAATTAAAAAGTGTCTGGACTCCATGCAAATGTAATCAATGGATGGTCCTGAAATACCTTCATATTAGCTAGTTCACATGTATAAGCTACAGCTTGTGGCATTCACGTCATACATCTATGTTGTGAACATAAAAGAGAACTCAATAGTTGGGGAAATATCCAACAAATTCTTTTATTGCACAAGGCACAACAGATAACAACATGTAACAGCTGTCTTTGAACAACTCTCTAACAATATGATAATCCACACTTTATAGTCTATGCGACTTCTACAGATATACATGCATGACGAGTATACTGTGCTTAAAGTTAGGGGTGTGGCTTGCATGGAGGAGTTTATGGTAAGCTTGTGAAAACACTGGAAACTATGTTAGAATACACCATATGTCTTTAACATGCACAGTTAATGATATAACTACATCCAAAATGACAGTCCCACTATGCAGCAGCTAAAGGGGCACAGCATAGTTGAACGGCTTGGTTTGTACCCTGTGTATCTACCATCAGCTGATGAAAAAGATTTCTCACGACATGGGTGCATTATTCCATACGTGTATCCGACTTTTTTGGGGGGGGGTTCAATTCTTATTGGGGGTCGCGATCATAGTCAATCAAAGTGGTGGGGGTCGGAAAAAAATCTGCCGATCCACCAAAAAACCATCAACCAGCTGGCAATATATATCATCCCTCAAGGTGCTATTTTGTTGGGGGATGATGAACATGAAAAAGAACTCAACGGTTGAGTATCAAAGAAATCATCATAGGAGAACAGCAGATGTACACTGACATAGGAACTTTTTATAGTGTACACCATTCACGGACATTATGGTATATAACATTTTATAGTCTGCTTGACTTCTGTATCATCTGATGCTGCTTGTAAATCATTCACAGACATTATGGTACAGAACATTTCATCAAAATCTAATGAATAAAGAGTGGAATCAAAACAATATTGAATTGATTTGAGTCTATTATGACATACTATACACATGATACATGTAGGGTAGTACTTTAGTAAAAGAATACTGAATGGCGGGGCTGACCATTCCTGAATATTTT
This sequence comes from Acholoe squamosa, assembly GCA_949317995.1. Lineage (NCBI taxonomy): Eukaryota > Metazoa > Annelida > Polychaeta > Phyllodocida > Polynoidae > Acholoe > Acholoe squamosa. The sequence goes on from OX439042.1 coordinate 27,267,470, forward strand.
AGGTCACACCAACAAAAAAAGTTTATAGTTTTTAGAATTTTGAAAACAATGCAAGCGAGCAATATTTCTAAAAAATCTGTTTGGTCTATCAACTCCAGCCATCAATATGTGGAGCAAGCGAATTTTCTCTAATTGACATCAAAATAAGCTTGAGTGCTTGCCGGGAACCAAAAGAGGCTAAATAATGCTGTGTATTTTCTTTTCAAAGTTGACTTGATTTTTCATTTCAGATATTTTCAGAAAGATTAATAATTTGAAGATACACTGTGTATTTTAGACTCCCATCTTTCGATTTATGCTCAAAAGATTTTTGTAATTTGAGGAAAATGAAATATTTGATACTCTACTTGAGTCTGCATAACAATATGAAGGATTTTCTTTTAGATCTGCCATTATTTTCTACAGAAACGGAGCACTAGAATAGAATATCTGTAAATCAATATATAGATCAACTCAGATGGAAATAGGGAGAAATGAAACACTATTTTTCACATAAAATATGCAGGCACTATAGGTACACAAAGATTTTCAAAAAGAAATCCTGATTTCTGATGATATTGGGGCAGGAAATCCACAAACAATTCCTTTTTGTCCAGCTTTAACCCTAATACCATTTATTCAACAAAACTATTCTTTGCTACAGTTTGAAGCTTAGTTTCATACAGATAACCATCATTACGTTTAAAAGATAGGTAAAACTTCAATCTTGTGCAGAAAACTGAAAGATGTGCTAGGATCCACTGACCATTTACAAATATCTCATACAATATAGTTAAAGTTCCTATGTTTAATATCTAGGTATATGACTTAGAATTATACAATCAGAGAATACCTTCATCTCAAATGACACATTTATAGATAACTGCATCCAAATTGGCAATTATAGATGAACTGCATCCAAAATGACGACCCTATGATGCAGCATATTAGAATGACAAAAAAATATTTAATTATGTGGTGGCTTGTACCCTGTGTAAGTACCATTAGCTGATGGATACTTGTCACGTATTGCCCAAACTACGCAACTCGGTATCACCACCCTAACACCTGCACCAAGGTAGCCCCGGCTCCATAAAATATATTTCCGATATGCCATATGGCGTAACGTATTGTTGTCATTTGGGTCATCATTTTGGATGCAGTACTCATTATGGTTGAGGACTGCAACCTCCAGTGCCGTGCGGGAAAGAACTAGCTGATTTATTGGTCCTCCACTGGTGAGAAGAATGCAGCGCTCCTTATCTGATGAGATACAGCATTGCCGTTCAATTACTGTTGGCATCTGCCTACATCTGTAACACTTGCACCAACCGTCCGGTCCTGTGTGAGGTGGCGGTTCAGGAGGATTTGGCCCCATGGCCATGTTGACCAAGTCTGGGTAGAGATCGGCTAGTTTAAGGACCAGGTCCTTGATGCCATCAGTGGTTAGTTCTGTGATCTGGAATTAAAACATTGTATACTGGAAACATTTTCTCTGAGTGCACATTTTCGTGCATTTTGAGCACAAAACTTTGTACACAAATATAGGATATGTGTGAACACATTTATAGATTGGTCAAAACTTTATGTATCTAAGGGAAGTTCAATATGAACTTTGTCATGCTTAGTACATGTCGTGGAAACACAATAGAAAACTGCATGGGATTGGGAAGAGTCCTTATTCCTTGGGATGTCAAAGTCAAAACCATTAATGTACAGGTATACATGTGGAGATATGGCTTGCATGGATCACACCTCTCTGTTAAATGTTAGCTACATTGTATTTATAATTAGAGTTATTGTTTGTCTGCCTCGGGCTATGATATTGTAGTTAATAATCATCAGGCTTTGTCTTGGTTCATTTGAAATACATGTGCCTCAGTTAAGTAATTACCCTTCAACACAAATAGTATTACCGGGTATTATAGCATACATTTACTCACTGAGAACCCAGTCATTCTCATTCAAATGAATATGCATTTCAAGCTCTAAAATCGTTGATAATAACCCGATTTACACACCGTAAAAACTGGCATGTAGCTGATAATCTAGGGATCTCAGCTGCGCTAAAATATCATTGCGGGAAAATGTCATTTAATGCTTAATCATAATGCGCAAATTTATAGCTGTTCAAAAATATGTAAATTTACAGTATAGTGTGTGACGTGGCATTTGGACACTCATTTCACTACTGTGCAATATGATATTTAAACGACCTTAGCATACAAGGCACCCCAGGCATGGGGCCCCCTGACACACAGCACTCAGGCCCCCAGCACTCCGGTCTCCCAGCACTCCTGTCATTCAGTGGAAGAGAGAGGCGCCAGGGTGCCTGAAGCCCAGAGTGCCGTGGGACCGGGGTGCTCACAGCCCGGGTGCCCCGCGTTAGGAGTGCGCCATACCATGGAATCTATTTAAACATTGTAGGGGCAAATAAACTTCGTTGAAGGGAGCATTGATTGATTAATTAATATCAAATCTGTAGTAACTATCTAAGTGATATGATGAAATCTGGGTTTGTAAGATGCACCCTGACTTTAGGCAGATCGTGTATAGCAAAGGAAGGGTCAATTTTGCATATAAGCCACACATTACAGACTCATGACTCAATGACGTTCTAAGGAGAGGGAGTTACCTACTTGGGAAGGAAATGTTCATGTACGACATCTAAGTAAAGCATCAAAGGGGTCTAGCAGGGCAAAAACAACATGGGCACTAGCTTAAAGTTTGCTCCTAACAAGTATATTCCAAGTTCGAGTCCGGAAAGGACTACCAAACGACAATCTCCGGTACAGAAGAGGCAACAAGTTTTATTCAGGATCCTACGTACAATCAGACTAAAGGTTTCCGAATGCAAAGGTACCCGTATCAAAGCTATCCGTATCAGAGTATTCAGACTATCAGACAATGAGCTACCTATGTAAGTTCTGAGAGCCAGAGGAGGGAAAGCACTCCCTATACATATGGAACATGAGAGGGTTCCTCTTTCCGCCAGTCGCTGACCTGGCCTTATATACAAGGCCACAGGGGTTGGGTGGCAACCTCTCGAGTCCAGGCCAAGAAGTCCGGGGAGCAGTGCTGCCACCACTCGCCCGGCGTAGCCGACCTTAGACCCGAGTGTCCGCCCGCTTGGGAACTGACCAACTCGTACCAAAGCCATCCTAAAACCGTGCCCCTACAACTGATTGGCAAAATATACAGAATAGTACGTATGAATTCAGTTGTCTGCTGTTCCTTTGTTAATGTTTCTTTCTTATGCCCTTGGCAAATAAAAATCATCCATAAAGTGAAGCAGGCCGGACATCATGTAGACACAATATTCAATAAAATTTTAATTTTTGAATGTGCCAATGGTAGCAAAATATGGTTTATTTACTGCACAGCATTGGAAATGAGTGAATTTCACACTGCATGACCCTGTCAAAAGCACTGTCAAATGTGTCCCCACCCCATATATCAAACCTTACATACCTGTGACTTAACAAAGTCAGCATCCGATTTCCTCTGTACCTGTCAAATAAGAATGTGGAAACAGATGCTCACAACATGAAGTCAAAACATGTTGCTTTTGGATAGGCTGAGACTATATATGTAGAAATATAACCTGGTCCAGTGAATTTGCCACTTCACTATTCCGCCAAGCACTAATAAAGCATTGTATTTACAAAGCATACATGTAACATAGCCTGAAAATTTCTTTTTCTTTTCAAAAAGTGTCTGCAAAGCTGAAAATCATCTTTAAGTGGCCTTACATGAGAATTGTTTTATTGACTCGGAATGATATGGAGAGAAAAACTTTCACTCACTTCAGATGATTTTTTGTTTCTCTTTGTCATATTCATCCCTTGTGCTCCAGCAGCAGATTTCTTCTTATGGCTGGCTTTACCACTCTTGTCCTGAGTTGGTTCTACCTCCATTGCTTCATCAATTTCTGCTATCTGAGAAAAGATTTCAAATGACTGCTTACATGCAGGCCCTATATGTAGAAAAACAACCCAGCCAAAAAGTAGGGCATTGATTTTGATTGATACATATTCCAACCCTACATGGATTAATATATTATTGTACTCAACAAGTTACTATGACTGCAATACTAGATAATATCTGAGTTCCTCAATGGCCCCTGGATGTAAAACTAACAAACAAACAAAAAGCAATACTAGATTGAGCATGTTGCCTAATTTGAGCCTGAAGCATGAAGTTAGATAGATTTGAAATACCGTAAAAACCTGCATATAAGCAACGGCTTATAGACCTTTTCAGACCCCTGGTGTGCCTTATATGATCTCCAGGAACATAGGGTGCAGCTTATGTGCGGGGTTTTACTTATAATATAAGTCCCAAATCTTTTCTTTAGTCTATATTATAGACTAAAGAAAGGATTGGGGACCATTTCCGACCCTTCATTAGGCTTATAGCATTTTCCTAAAGTCAGGGTGTGGCTTATATGTGGGTGCGGCCTATGCACGAGGTAAATATTGGGAAAAAAAGAGAAATAAGGTCTGCTTGACACTTGCAGTAAGAGATAGGTGGGATGACTACCCGGTACCCACTTGGCAGAAAAATGTTTTCTTCAAATTAAAATTTTTTTTTTTATTTGGTTACTAAGCCAAATGTCAAAACATGTACTTGAAAAAAAAACATGCTTTTTTGGCATTCTTATAAAAACGTTTTTTATTTGGTTGAAAATTGGTTGAGAAAACATTTAAAAACTTTTTTTCAATGTAATAAAAATGTTTTTTACCCATTTGCAAACATTAGAAAAAAGTTTTTTTGCCAAGAGACTAGAAACCTAATGGGTGTTTTGTCTAGATGATGGCCCATTGATTTGTAGAATGTTGCATTCTTTTGCCCAGGAGTGCACCATCCTGTCAAAATCCCTACAGTCTTAAGAGTTTAGATCAATGCACACTTACTTCAGATGATTTTTTTTCCCTCTTTGTCACATTAATTCCTTGTACCACCACTGCAGTAGCATCAGATGTCTCTTTAGTTGATCTGTGTGTAGACTGAGCTGCTTCTGTCTCCACTACTTCCACTACCTTAGAAGAAATATCAGCATCATTTAAGATTACTTTTGCCTTAGCACCTCATGTGTAAGCTGCCCCCCCCCCCCCAATGGGAGACTATGTATATATATAAGAGATGCCCTGAGTTGATCAGGCCCGCCCCCTCCAGCTCAACAAAGTATGGGTTGGCTTCAGACCTTCATCTGGATAGATCTATGTCCAGGCAGCAAGCTAATTCTCCCAGAGGAAATACCACTGTATCATTACTTAACATTAAAATTCATATCTGGTGAATGACAAAGCTATTTATATATAAAGTGATATACAACAGTTATTGTCTAGTCTGTCATGTCCGTCCTTGCTCAACAAATGCCAAGTATCTTTTGAAAATTTCGTGATATATTGATAAGGTGGAATCAAACATCTGCAATGCAGACTTCCACCCTAGTCTTTTTGTTGACCGTAGTATTTACTATTATATATTTACAGTAAAGCCCACTGCTATATGTATTGTAGGAAGATACAGGGATATCATTCTTTGTAATATGTGATACATAACATGTGCTTAATACCTTCAAACTGAAGTATATGATGCAAGTTCCATATTATATTGTATCAACATACACATTACGGCACGGTCAATAAAAAACAAATCTGCTTTAAAAACATCTACTGGAGAGTGAATGCACATCCAGGTTCAATCAGATTCTCTTCTAGATCAAAGGGGGCAATAAAACAATAAAATGGAATAATGAACTTGTATTAATTGCCGCTGACCAAGGCTGTGAGTTGATAGACTATGAAACAAGCCCGAGGCTTGGCTCTGGGTATTTTGGTAATATGATCTAACACACTACCTTTATGAGTATAATCCACTCTTTTTTGAAGGTTAAATAAGGCACAGTAGGCCTCAGATTAACATATTCCCATAAGTTCCAATGGCTTACCGGTATACATGAACTAAAGGCTAGGTGTGGCTTATAGAATAAGCTTAAAGAAGGGGAGTGGCTTATAGGTGGGTATATAGCACTATAGAACATTACTAAACCATCTTTATTCAGGCCCAAAGTCTGGTTCTGGCTTATACATTGGTGAAGCATATACGAGGGAATCTATGCTAAGTACTTTGGTATACACAATACATGTTAAACCCCACACATAAGCTGTACCCAGAGTTCAGGGTGGCACTATAAGCTGCACTATGGGTTTAGAATGCTTTAGATTCGTAAATATATTTTCAGGAGCTGTTACCTGTTCTAACCTCTGTTCAGCATGTAACTCATAAAGTGGATCATGCAGATCTTCTATTCCATCTGCATCCTCTCTGTAGTCTTCTTCTTCTTCAACATATTCTTGATTTGCACAGCCATACTTGCCAGTTCCACAACCGCATAGATAGGTACAAGGCGTACCGTTTTGTCTACATGGACAGAAACCCCTTGTGTTGTTGCCCTCTCTTCCTCGAATCCTTGTGCATGCATTTGTTTTGCATTTGCACTTTACGGGGTCAAATGATGCCATCTAGAAAAAAAAATGACAACATTGATATACAAAGTAGCAAGATAGTCCATAAATCCTCTGGCATGAGACTGGCACAAAAAATTTTGACTGCTGCCCTCTTTATAGCAAAAAAAGGCCAACGCACTACTATAGAAGAGGGGCGCAAAATTTTCCGGACCTCTGGTGCAGGGGGGGCGCAAAAAATTGTGACTGCTGCTGAGGGGGGCATAACAAATTTTTGCACATCTGCACGAAAACCCACCACCCCTCCCTCCTGTTGATAGATAATGACCACTTACTTATACTAGTAGATTGCTAATATCGTAACTTTGATACTTTTATTCTACCTAAAACAACAAAGCATATGGAAATCATATATCTAAAGCACTGCTTCCTGTATGCCATTTGTAGGGCTCTGTAAAAGTAAATCTATTTCAATTTCATCCCAGTCATTTATTACCAGCTGGGGGGGACTAGATGGATTTTGGCAGATCGGCAGATTTTTTTCCGAACCCCCAACACTCTGACAAAAATTATTGCGACCCCCCCCCCCATTAAGAACTGGTTTTGCAAAATGACTCCCCCCAAGAAAAGATTCGGATACATGTGTGTTACGACGCGTCACGATGGGTATTTGAATTGCCCATGCTTAGTTTTGACCCTCATAGTGTAAAGGTTTATTGGATTTTGGCCCCCCAGCAAGGGGCTCTTTTTCAAAACGACCTCCTTTGGCGTAAGGAGGTCCGGGACAGGGTCTCTGTCTAGGTTTTTATGGCATCAATATATTATGTTCAGCACACTATTGAATATGCAAAAAGGTTACTAAAACTAACATTTTCTCAATCTCACTTGTTTAAAATCGTGTGCTGTTGTTGTTATAGGTAGAATTAAAAAAAAAACACTGTATGCCCATGAGTGGGTTGTCCCTGCTGCCCAAGGTGCCCGCTTCTGTATGCACCACTAGTTGTGGATTTTGTTATTAGCCCCCCCCCCCAACTAGTCGAAATAGGGCAAAAAACCCTCCTGAAGGGGGGGAGAGATTTTGACCCAAAAAAGGCCGAGCACTACTATAGATGAGGGCGCAAAAATCCTCCCCGCCACTACTTGAAAACATTTTGACTGCCGCCCTCTTTATAGCAAAAAGTTGCCAAAAAAGGTCAAAACACTACTATAGAAATGCGAAAATTTTCCGCACCTCTGCTGCAAGGGGGGCCCGCAAAAAATTGTGACTGCCGCCAAGGTGGGAGTAACTCACCACCCCCGTTATGACAACTCACTAATACTAGTAGATAGTTTGCTAAAATCGTAACTTTGATACTTTTAGCACCCCTGCCCCACTAGACAAAGTAAGGGCAAAAATCATACTGGATAATAGATCTAATAACGAAAATTCTGTAGGTTAATTGAGTTAGCTTCTGGTACTGAGACCTGATTCAATTTTTATGATTCAAGATTCAAGAAGGTAGGGGTTTCAGACTAAGTCAAAGTAGGCATAGTCACTGACAGTGTGTGTCATCAAGATCAACTCTGGACAGTTCCTCAAAGTAAAAATAGCAAGCAAATATGTTATTATGATACATGTACCTAGGAATAAAACGGGTATCTTACCTTGCTCTTCTTGGTGCAAATTACTCAAATCTTGGTCGATAAAAAGTTCAAAGCAGAATTGGCACTATTGGCATCAAAACGCAGTCTGCTTGTGATCTGCACTCAATTCTCACTTTCCCGAGAAAAAACATCCCTGTTTTGATTCAACTTTTTTTTTTATACCAGGGTTATTTACTATCTTTACTCAATATTATCTCACCTTTGGAGGTGATAAACATAAAAAAAACAACAGATAAATCTATCCATAAATCTCTCGAAGCATAGAGATCAGGAATGTGACTTCCGTTGTGGGCAAAAGAAGAGCGTTCTGTTCTGTCTGTTCATCAAAATGAACTTTGTAGAACACTTTTAGGCCGAAATTCACAGATTGGAAACATTATATGGAATATGATATAATCTCCCATCATAAACAAGTTTACAGGTACGTTGGTAATGTGTTTTGTGGTCAGTTACTTCACCGAAATCAAGTGAAACAGTTAGGTCATGAAGAGTGGCAGAACTTCAGGAAACTTTGTCACTATGTCACTTGATACGGCCAATTTGCTTTATTTACATTGATGGATACCTGGTCGTGTACATGCATCATCAAATGTCTTGGCAAAGTGGGAATTTACCAATAAATCGTGTTGAGAAATACATCATACATTGGTTTCTCCCCACGTCAGTCTGACTCCCAGACTCATGGCAGTATCAGGGCAGGGGCCACAGCCATGCCCACGCCCACGGTCGCAATTTTAGAAACTGGGTCATATTTGGTCATGTGACCAACCACGACGTCATGACCTAGATTAAGGTCGTAGTACTATGAAATAGCTAAACGCCCAGTGGTGTTCCACTTTAAATCTTAAATTTCAAAGTCAAGGAAACACTTTTTTTCAAAAAAAATGTCACATACACATTTTTATTGGATATTTCATTATTTCTGTTTTGATTTTCAAAAATAACCATTGATAATTTCAATTTTTAATTATTGAAAAAAAAAAAATTTGACGAGCCAAAAAC